>NKZN01001764.1:0-13384 GCA_002374485.1 Metschnikowia santaceciliae
ATTTTGTCGCGCTGGTTTGAAACATTCTGTCGCGTAGGTCTGAATCGTTTTGTCGCGCTGGTCTGAATAGTTTCGAATAACACTGTATTAGAAGGTACTGGGAAAATACTGTGTAAGAATGTGAGGTGGTGTATATAGGCAGTAGAGTACAGTAGAGTACAGTAGAATAGAGTCCTTATCCGTCGGCACCCAATAGGCCATAACCAAGGAGCCAGCCACCAACTGGTTGGCAGGAAGCAACAAGTACTTGATCAAGTAAATGTATCCACACGCAAAGCCGAGACCATCATCCACATATCTGGTGAGGTAGCCCGCGAAACCATCGGCCAAGGGTATAAAAGTAGCCATCTCACCCAAGGCACTGAGCACCATGAACACTACAAAGCCAATGACCGGAATAGGAAACAAAAACACCTCCAGGCCCCGCGGACTTCAACGCAGACCCAGTGCCAATCAATAAACCCGTACCCCATAAAATTTTGAAAAAAAGAAAAAGAAAAAGAAAAAGAAAAAGAAAAAGAAAAAGAAAAAAGCTGTTTTGGCTATTTTATAGGTGTTAGTGTGACTCGCATATTCACTACCAAACCTGTACTTTGTAGTGCACTGAGTACTGAGTTCTAAATACTAAGCACCGGTCACACTGCATCCTAAGTGAACACCAAATTTGAGTACTAAAAATGTGTACCAAGTGAGCACTAAAAATGTGTACAAGTGAGCACTAAAAATGAGTACTAAGTGAGCACTAAAAATGAACACTAAGTGAGCACTAAAAATGAACACTAAGTGAGCACTAAAAATGAACACTAAGTGAGCACTAAAAATGAACACTAAGAATATAAATAGAAGTAAAAAGGTAGTATGGATTATATCACATTGGTCCTAGTGTTAGTAGAGCATAGACTACATAAAAGATAATTGTGTAAAAGAATAGTATGAAATATTTATAACATAGTAGCTTACAGTATCAAGTAACTTGTTCACTAAAAACTATCACGTATTATTTTAGATTCTTGTTGTGACGTTAAGGCACTATGTTATCGTTATTCGTTGACGATTCCTCAAGAAAAGGAGTCCGCCATATCTAACTATTTTGCAGAAGAGCAATGAAAGGGGTGTAAAACTGGTGAACCGACTCGAATAAATGAGGAACACGTTCCTATTGGTTATAAAACCAGAAAGCTCGGCTGATGTATCGGTTGAAGCGGGCCTAATAGATTGGGCCGGTCATGCTAATCCGGGTAGCCGGCCAGCTGATTAACTGGGAACTGAAGTTCAATCCTTATACGGTAGTGCTCTATCCATCTTGGATCTAACAATGTGCTACTTTGAAAGTAGTCAGTAGTAGTCATTAGTGCGTAGTAGTGAGTAGTGCGTAGTGAGTAGTGCGTAGTGAGTAGTAGTGAGTAGCTAGTAACTAGTAACTAGTAGTAGTGGCTAGTAGGGTGTGTCATCTGAACTGTTAATATATTAACATGACTGTTATTCTTAAAATCAATCGATTGTTCATTAGACTTGGGATAATATAATGTGTAATGGGTTCTGAGAAACGATATACATTTCCCCTACCATTTGCTAAGATGCGCATACTTACAAACCACCATTGACTCCAACAATACCACCGAAAAATCTTGACCTGGTTGTCACATTTGAAGCAATAGCATCCAAAGCTTCCTTCATTATCGTCCGAAAGCCAGCCAAGCTTTACTCCAACATAGTGGCTCCAGGAGCTAGCATAAACAAGAGCAAGGGAGTTACCTTTCAAGAACCCAAACCAAACTGTTCACGGCCACAAGCAATGGTGCCAAAACTCAAAAAGATCCAGTTATCCGTGAGGTCACTTAAATTGCGCTTTGTCAAGTCAGCAGCCCTTAGTCAAGTTGGGTGTTTCGGTGGCCCACTTTTGATGTATAGAGAGTGCTCACTGGGAGATACCTCTTGTTCCCAGGCTTTGATGTAATCGTTGAGGCCGCCAATAATTCCTAAATCCAAAAAAAAAACAGAAAAAAAAGAGAAAGAAAAAAGAAAGAAAATGAAAGTAAACAAGTGTTAGTACTTGTTGGCATGTTGATACCTATTCGCTACTGTATTCGTTGAAGATTCTTCTGAGGGAGGAATCGAGCTACTCAAATAGTTGTCTGTGGAGTCAGCGTAGTCAAATAATTGATGATTGTTGCTATCTGCAGGTCTTAGTGGCTCTTAGCTTTGGTGGGTGCATCCAAAGGTATCAAACAAGAACTCAGTCAATGGTGTGACTTCTAGAGTCAATTCAGCCGAAGATGGTATTTCTAGAGTAAAGGGGCTGCAAAAAAATCGGTGATCGTAGGCTCAAATCCCCGACGCGTCGTATAAAACCCATATCGGATCTAACAGTGAATTAGGAATACGTAGACATGTAGTATAAAAATGAATGTATAGACTAAACAGACCACGTAGACCAGAGAATGAAGCATAGATTTATACACTAGATTTATAGACCAGACATTTAAAACTACGTATTCAGGAAGCTCCGGATGATGATCTTTTCATCTTCTCTTTTCGTCCTCTTACTTCTAAATAATCTAGCGTCTGATATCAGTGCACTAGTATGTTCCAGTACCATGTACTAGAGAAAAATTGGACTGGGAAATATTATCTAGATTGTAAACTACTACAGACCCCAGAGTCTCATCAAAACACCCCTAAATAATAAAAGGAAATAAATAAAAGCATTCTTCAAAAAAATATTGAAAATATTGAAAAACACTGAAAATCGACCATTTCCTGCATACACTCTCACCATCACGTCTCGCCTCTCTATACTATAATCCACGGTGATGCCTCTCTTCGTCCCTTCATCTCCACACTCGTCACCTCAACACCAAAATGGGCACCAGAGTCTACTTTTCCTGCGTAATGACACGCCGCAGGTTCTGTTTGCCGCTTCAACTATCCACGTGGCGCATTTGGCCGAGGTTCTAGCCTCCATTACTGCCGTGGATCGCTATGCGCTCATGATCTTGTCGCTGAGCGGCATAACGTTTTACTCCGAATATAACCATATTCTAAACTGTCACGTGACCCTTGATCTGACGATGTTCTCTTCTTTCCGCTACCAAAACGGCATAAATGGCGACCTTAGTGCTGATGTTGGAGCAGATATGGGCGCTGATCTGAGTGGAAATGGAAATGAATCCGATTTTCCTCTGAGAACGGAAATCGGCATTGATGCCCAACTCATGTGCGATTCTTTTGCTGCTGCTGCTTCGGCTGTGCCCTTAAGAGGGAAAGGCTCTAATTCGGGGGACCACGTCACGTGCTACTTGAGATACGAGGGGCCTGGCACTCCATTAATAGTGGAGTTCGAAGACAGACTCATGAATGAGATGATTGAGTTTTCTACCTTTTATCTTGAGCTCGAGTACCCCTTTGGGGCCGAGACTGCAGATGAAGACCGGGGTCTAGTCCTAGACCACTCATCCTTACACTATGAGGTGATTTTGCAGAGTGATATCTTGGTCAACTTGCTCCAGGACTTGCACAATCTCGATACCCACGACCTCTACTTGGTGATCAGCAATTGTCGGAAAGAAAATGACAGCGAAAATGCCGTGGATTTCGTGTCCAAAGGTGCCATTGGTTACCTGAAGTTAGAGTTCCCACGTGCTCGCACCATGTTGCAGAAGTTGGAGGTGTATAAAGAGGCTGCGGGTGAAAACGTGCCAGTAAAAGATACTGTGCTTTGTGTTTTGGCGTTTTCACCGTTCATCCGGATATTTCGGGCAGTCAAGCTTCTGTCCAAGTGTAAGATCATGGAGGATTTCGCCGGCGTTCTCTCCATCCAATTGCTTTGCAAGAACATCATTTCCACCAACTATCCCGGCACTTTGATTACCTTCAACATGTTGGAGAAGACTGATTTGGGCGATGGAGCTACACCCACCACAGCAGACCTCAGTGATCTCTTCCATGAGTCTGCATATACCAATGTCAAGGAGTACCTTGAGAAGAAGGAGAAAAGCAAGCTGGTCGAGCCGTCGGCACCGCTTTCTTACCGTTCGTTTCAAAAGGCCCCGAACCTGGCCAGTGCTGGCACTGCACACAACACCGTGGACCTACCGTTCTTTCTTTGACTCAGTTCAACTCTTGCAGTGCAATTATTCATACAGTCATTCCTTGATTTATGCATTCTATTCATCTAATATTTCAGTCACTCTTTACCTTGATAATTCTAGCGTCCTATGACCTCATCCTTATAATCACGTTCCACGTGATCACAAGTACGTGACCTTGAAGGCCATGGCCATGGTTTCCTTGAATTTCTCCCGCAAATTATATTTTCGGGCCCTTAGAAACTTGGTGGCCACAAAAAGACTCACAAGCATCAAAATAATCATTGGTGAGTTGGCTCCAATGGTGCGCTTGATGAGTTCATAATAATACTGCACTTTTTGGAGCAAAACGGCAACTTTATCCTCCTTAGCCTCAAGTGTTTCCCTCCCCGTGGTTTCACTTTCGTGCTTGTTTCGAATTTGTTTTATCGACATGTACTTTAGGTCTTTTTCCTGGGCCTGTTGGAGTTCTTTTGCCTTTTGCTGAGCAAGCCGGTCAGCCTCGGCCTTTTTGGCCTTATTCTTATTCTCCTGTGCCAATTTGGCCTCATCGGCCTTACGGCTCTCGATTTGTTGGAGCTTGCTCTTGGCACTGGTGTTGTTGGGGAACACATTGTCAAGTATAGCATGGGCCATGTCGAAATTGGCCGAATCAGGAAGAACATTGAAGATGAACAACTCCATCCAGCGTTGAAAATATACATCGTCTTCGTTTCCAAGGTCTCCGATCTCCGTCTCGAGGTTATGGTACGTGACCTTGAACTTATCGACTATAGACTCCCCAATCAAGCCCAGACACGTATAATACACCAAGAAGATCTGATAAAGAAGTTCCCGTGGGATGCTGGAAGTGTTGCCGTAAAAAGCGTGCAATTTCCGGAGTAACACGTCGTTCTGGAGGTCCTGCACTATACTGGCCCTGTCATGGGCCAAAACGGTGCTGTGTGCCGGCAAGATAATGCCGATTTCCGTGAGGTACAAGCTGACGATCTTGACGAATGTCTTCTCACGGACCTGGCCCTTTTCAAAGCTCCGGACAGCGGCATTGTACACTTTGCTGGTGATGACAAAGGACTTCTGGAAGTCTTTATTGATGAAATGCTTGAGGGCCAACTTGTAGTCGCTGTATAAGAGCGACTCCGTGCCCGAACTTCCCAACGATTCCATATCTATTCAAGTAAAGTGTAAATAAGTATAGATAAGTATTAGTGTAAGTGGAGATATAAATATGGGTGATTTAGTGGTATTATGGAGGTGGGTTGGAGTGTGGAGTGTGGAGTGTGGAGTGTGAGGAGTGGAGAGAATCTGAAGATGGGACGCTCGAATTCCTGTATATAAGCACCATCCCCCTCCCCATACCGAGGTATGAGACCCGGCCCCCAGACCCATATACAATTTATAAGTTTTATAATAATTAATGATTCATTTTGATTATCAAGTATATTAACCGAGTATTATAGTTATGATTCTTCCTTTTTAATCATTTAGAATTAAATATTAGCCATAGTAATCATCATGCTATAATAATGAGGCTGTCTCTAAAGCTTCAGCCTCTATGAAGCTTCAGCCTCTATCAATGGGATTCATTTTTTAACTCAAAAAAACTTCTCCGTAGAATGGCTGTTCCAATCCCCTCATCTTGCTATAGTACCTTCTCGTGTAGAAAAAGACCGCTCCTGCTAGCAAGCATCCTGTGCCTACCACTGGAAAGCACCAGTATGGAATGGAGCCTTGTATGTAGGAGCTTGGAGGAGGAATGAAAGGAAACACCGCCAAGAAGAGATTGGCTGCGAGGAAAATAAAGATGCAGACCCATGGGGCAGAGAAGCTTTTCTGCCACCTGCTGCCTGACGTCTGCGAGAGAAGCAGGTCGAATTCAATGTAGCTGTCTGACTCGTCTTCAGATAAGGGAGACTCTGTGCCATTTTTGGGTAAGAGTAATCGAGAAGTTTCCGTAGAATTCTGAGATGGAGCAGAAGTAAATGAGTTTTGGAAGAGAGCTGGAGAGTTTTGAAGAGGAGCGGAAGGAGTGGATGAAATGGAAGGAGTGGAGGTGGCTGGGGGTGCGAAGGATGGGGTGGAGGGGGACTCAACACTCTTATAACTGGGCCAGTCCTCCGTGGAACTCAACTTCAAGTAAATAAGTCCTCCCGTCAACATCAAGTTGATCCAGGTGCCTGGATAAATGTAGAGATTCACCACAAACTCGTAGATCTCGGTGCTGGGAGGCCCCACAAGGACAATCACGGAGATGGCCCAATGGAGGAGAAGCGAGTGGTTCAAGTTGCGGAAGTACTTGGAAAACGGTAAGTAGTTTTCATTGGCCAATTCCTGGTTGACTCTGGAATGGGCATACGATACCACCATCACGTTTCCTAGGGTCAGCAACGAGATGAACACCGGCAACACGCGGGCAGTGAGTGATTCTCCAAACACCTTATTAAAAAAAATCCCGGCCACCAATACCCCACTGGAAAGAAATTCCTTTTGGGGGATTACCACCAAGTAACTCACCACCACCAAGAAGTAAAGCACGGTCACCAAAAGCACCGATAATGGGGCCGTGATTGTGAGTGAAGTATAGGGGTCTTTAAGTTCCGAAAGCACGTAGTTGGCGTTCTCCCATCCTTTAAACGAGTAGATCACCTGGAGAAGTGCCACCGACACCGAGTAGGGGTCTATAACTGGAGCATCAGTTACATTCTCAGTATTTCCGGAAATTTCCGTGATCTCTTTATTCGAAAAAGAGCCCATCAAATTAGGATCAGGTACAGTGACCACACCGATTCCCACCAAGAATCCGATGGCCACGATCATAAACAATATGACGATCTTGAACATCCCCAAAAAATTAAACAACGAAGTGCCCTTATTTGGGTACTTGATATGGAGCCAGATGCAGAACGTGATACACACCACGCCTATGGCCTTCAGAGGCCAGGTATCGTCCTCGGCCGCCGAGCCAGCCACGGCAAACCAGATGTACTTGCCAAACGCAAAGGAGTTGCCCGAGCTGAAGCCCAAAAACACCATTTGAAACAGGTAGATGCAGCCCATAAGCCCCCTGGGCCGGCGGAACACTCGGAGCAAGTAGTTCTTCTCGCCTCCATTCTTGAACGGTAGGTTGAGAGCATATTCCAAGTATATGAGGAGGCCGGAAAGGATGATCACTGCACCTAGAAGCCACAATGCCAAGAACAACGCCACATGTCCACTGCAGTACTTGAAGATAATGGCGGGAGTACTGAAGAGCCCTGTGCCAATCATCTTATTGGTGATAAGCGAGATACACGAGAGTGTACCTAGTTTTTTTGGTTCCAGCATTGCAGTAGCAGTAGTAGTAGTAGAAGAAGGAAGGAGTGGATGAAATGAGTGGATAGACAAATAAGATCGTAGTAGATAAATAAGGTCGTACTCGTTATAGGGCAGTCAATATATGAAGGTCGTTAAATGGTGGTCTATAGACGAAATGTGATATGAGGAGGGGTTGGAGTTAGTAGTAGTGACTCACACTGTGGTATATGGAATGGTAAATGCAGATGTGGTATGTGGTGCTAATTAGTGGTAGATTGGATGGAGTGATATTGACCCTTATTGATCTGGACTTGGTGTATGGATCGACAGACTGGGGACCGGCCTTGGAGTGGCTAGTCGTGGTTCTGGTGGGACGAGTTGGGAGACTGTGGTGATTTGGCGTGCAGGTGCGTCGCCAAAAAAGGCAGTAGGGATTGTTATCAGTCACGTGACTCTGCAACGTTGCACCCATTCTTTCTTTTAGTACTAGATCTTATAGGATCCACTAGAGCTGTCACTATCACCATCAATCACCATCAATCACTATCAGTCACTATATGCCATGCTCACTATAAAGCACTGTACCGTTCGAAATATATTCGGCTGTGGATTATACCGAGTGACTACTTCTGGTGGCTATCAGTGCTACTAGTGACTGCGCGAGCCCCTACCCTCACACCAACCATCTTAACACCTTACATTATTCATGGTTGTTGATTATGGGTATGTTTCTACGGTGGATGGGTGTATGGGTGGATGGGTGGATGGGTGGATGGGTGGATGGGTGGATGGGTGGATGGGTGGATGGGTGGATGGGTGTATGTGTAGTAATAGGCTTAGACAGACTGATAATGAGACTGATCGTAAGTAAGTGATAGTAGGAATAATAATTGTAATATCAAAAATATATGCAAATATAAATTTTACCTGAAAAACACTAGTGTTAACTCCAATTTGATCAGAATGTATAGTACATATAAAAATAATACTAAACGTAATGACTTGACTGACACTATAATGACCCAAATTTGTACCTTATAACCATGACTCTACTCATACCCATACGCATACAGGTAACTATACCATAGTCATACAGATAACTATACCATAGTCATACAGATAACTATATCTATACATGTACTCATAACCATGCTGATATCCACAGCTAGGGTGGTTACTCCATGAATCTGAGTCTGAATATACGCTCTAATGTGCCTTTTGACAGACCTTATGGAACAGCGACCAGTACAGAAAAAGAGTCGGAAGAGTCAGTAGTCATGGCGTATAATTGTAGATAGAACCAGTAGTATAGATGGAGTATAGAGTAGTATAAATGCAGTGTATTACATTAGTGTATTAGATTCGTGTATTCCTAGTGTCCTGAAAATTCTAGTTAGGAATCTTACTAGTCTTCTAGTCTTCTAGTCTTGCAGTCTTGTCAGTCTTACCAGTCTTATAGTCTTCTAGTTTTCTAGTCTTCTGGTCTTCTAGTCTTCTAGGCTTCTAGTCTTCTAGGCTTCTAGTCCTACCAGAGTCTCAGCAGCCAGAAACCGTACAATTTCGCAGTCGACTATACTTAATGGATTGGCCTAGTGATCTAACTTGACTCCATATGGGGTAGAGACTTGAGTGTGAGATATTATGAGGTCATAAGTTCATAGTAAGATCAGAGCAGAGAGTAGAAACTAGAGTAGTATGTTTATAGTAGAGACGAGAGACTGTAAACCAGAAACCAGAAACCAGAGAGTAGATATTACAGAGTAGAGATCACTACATACTAGAGGTGTATGTGGATTTAGAGGGTAGGCAGGGACTACAGAGTAGAGACAGGGGCTACAGAGCAGAGACTACAGAGTAGAGACTACAGACTCGAGTATTATCTTTAAAGTAGAAACTAAATTATTATATATAGTAGAGAGTAGACTATTATGTGGCTACTAGAGAGTAGAGAGTAGAGTATCCCGTGGTTATATAAGTGAACTACCTGTACAGTATAATACAACGGACGCAGACAGTACTAGAAGACAGTACCTTAGAGCACAGTACTAACAGATAGTACCATAGTGCACAGTTCTAGCAAATAGTACTATTAGTGATAGTCATAACATATTAATTATATCTTGTAGATTGCACTGGTAGTGAATAGTGTAAGCTGGTTCTTTACAAGCAATATGATGGGGTAGGTGCGGTAATTATAGCCTATAATAGATTTACGAGGTAACCTTAATCTGTACTATTGGTTCATCAGTTGGTGTATTAAATCTATTCATAAATATTGGTCTTGGTCATAATTGATATTGTTGGTTCCATTAGTTAGGTGGTGGGGTATAATGCAGGTTTGGCCAAGTTGTTGCCCTGGGTGATATCACATACGGAAACTGCTATTTCACAGCGTTCCAAGGCCCGGGCTTCGGGAACATTGCGGATTTCCTCTCCATGTTCGCCAGGATACTTGGAGTCGGCTAATGATTCCTCAAACAAGGGCAGGAGCCGCAACACTTCGACCTCCAGGATCTCGCGTGCACGGGCCAAGGCATCAGAGGTTTTCCAATGTCTGGATCCAATGTAGTTAACGGAATCTCGAAGAATGGTGAATTGAGGCACGGAGAACACTTTGCCCAAAAGAGTGGCCTCGGTTTCCTTATGCTTGACCACCTGCACGTACTGTGGCCCCAGGGCCCCATTGGTGAAGCAATTGGACAGAGGGTGGTTGATGGAAGGGAAGTTGACGTTCAACGCCAAGTTAGGGGTCAATTGTGAAGTGACTGACTCCACCAATGCCAAAACACGGCTATTGACGAACTCTATATTTTTGGAGATGGTGTTGCGCTTAAACGACCGTTCGTACGCCTCCTCCACATTGAAAATCTCCTCATTCTCAAAGTACACGTGCTGATGGTCTTCCAAGGAAACAGAAACCACCGGGAGGTTGTGGAACTGGGCCAAAAGACGCATGGCATGCACACAGTCGCTCAGAGCCATCAAGTCCTCGGTCTTGAACCCGGACGAGTGCAGCAAGTCGTCTGGCGTAAGATGCAAGCCCTCGTTGGGGCCAATAAGCACCAAATCGGGCATGAAATCTTCATGGTGCTTGGGCAAAATGTAGTCGAAGGCCACAGCCAAGGCCACAAGGGGGTTGGCGTCCACGTACCAAAAGTACTCATTCAAAGGGTCCTGCCCATATGAATGGTTATTGATAAGCGTATCTCTTTGGGACTGGTATAATTTGTCGAACTCCTGGAGATCCTTTTTGGACATGGTATTCTTAGCTCCCCGCGGCACCACGTTCCGCTTGCGGATATTCTTATAGTACTCCTGGTTTGGTTCCGATAAATGGTTGAAATCACCAGAGGAACGAGAGTCCAGTGTTTTGCTAGACTCCAGTCTTTTGTGGGGCACGCCTACCTCAATCTCGTAATTTTCATAGTCATGTTCAAACGCCTCGGGATCTAGGTAATTGAGTGGACCAACATACACCACATCATGGCCTGCTGCTGTAAGTGCCGGGTATAAGTAGCGCACATTACTGGCGACCCAGGAATCTGTGGAAGATAATAGTATATTCAAAGCCGAAGCCACGGGTAGCAAAGCAAGGAGCTTCATATTAAGCACTAAACCAGGGAGATCTATTTGGAATTCAAGTGTCCAAGAAGTCAGGGTGTGTCCAAGAATTCAAGCGTGTAGGAGTGGTCAGTGAGGTGAGTGACAGATTTGACAGATTTGACAGATTTGACAAACAATAGCAGCCAAAGGTAGTGAGTGTCAAAATAGTCTGACAAAAATAATCTGACAAAAATAGTGGTAGTGACAGATAGTGATACAGAGAATATCACAAGATTAGTCACCTATAAATAATAGAAGAGTAATGGTTATTGGTTCACTGGAGCAGTGAGAAAACCCTAGATCCAGCGATGGCAGCATTGCTTATATATGCATGAAGATATAATTAGGCATGAGATAATTAAGTGCGCACGCGTGGGGCCATGTGGGTGCGAAACTGGGCCCTGGGTTTATTACCCACGAGGCACACGTGCACTGAGCACCGAGCATGGGCACTATGTGTAGGAAAAGAGAGACTAAACATCGCTAATACTATTATACGGTTAAATATGGTTAAATATGGTTAAATATGGTTAAGCAAACGGTCAAAGAATTACCCAGTATTAGTATTCTTAGTGATCAGATCATTCATGTGATTACAGTGTTTGTTGTTTATTGAACAAAGCTGCAAATGCCTACTGTTTAACTGAACATGTGAGGTAGAAACTGTGATACTCATACGCTCATACTCATACGCTCATACTCATACTTTCTCACTCATACTTTCTCACTCATACTTTCAAACTCATTGTTGGACTCTTGTTGTTACGTCAGGTACTCTGTTTACTATACTTGTTTTGTTGATGATTCCCCAGAAGGAGGAATCTAAGCTATTTCAATATTTGACAACGGCGTCGCCTAGTCAACCGGTTGTTGCTAGGTACTTGGCTTTTCAATAATCACCATGGAGTAAACTGGACAGAATACCATACTGTTTACTTTTTCTGACATACTCATATGATGTATAATTATGAGCACTGATCCTGATATGGTATGCAATAGCTTGGCCGGAATTGGCCGGAATTGAAGGCCGCGGCCGGAATTGTTCAACTACAGGTCCGCCAAAAGTCCACCAGGCTAAAAGAGTCGACTTAAAAAATATACACTGTGAAGTCCGGAAATCCAGGATGCTAACCAACCCATTTTCACAAAACAAAAAAGAAAAAAAGGTCGTTTGCGTTGGGCGTTTTTGTGCTGACGTAGCCTGGTGTACGGGTGTTTCGTCACTTTTCGCAACCCCCGGTTTATCCTAAGTTCCGGCCATCCTAATCAACAGTACTTAAATTTCACCTAACCTTAACCAATTCCACATCGACATCCTTACCCAAATTAATAATTAGACCAGTTAAAAACAGCATCTATATTGGCCTAGCCTAAAACTTAGACTATGAGTATTAGCATAAAAAATTGTGGGAGGTACAGTAGTAACTTTTTTTTAGTTGGAGTAAAGTGCGTAATCAGACATGGATACACCACTCTGTTTGTTATGCTCATTCGCCGATGGCTGTCCAGAAGGCGGGCTTGAGCTAATTAAGTATTTGAAAACGGAATCGCCTATTCAACCGGTTGTTGCTAGGTGCAAAGGGGGAAAGTATGCAATTTTTACTTTAGATCATACTAGTCTAAATATTCTAAGTCTTCGACTCTACTCTATACTCTACTAGTTACTACTACTACTGCTAGTAATAGTACTACTACCACTACTACTACTAGTAATAGTACTACTACTGCTAGTAATAGTACTACTACTACTACTACTGACTACTGCTACTGCTACTACTACTACTACTACCACTACTACTACTACCACTACTACCACTACTACCACTACCACTACTACCACTGACCACTACTACCACTACTACTACTGCTAGTAATAGTACTACTACTACTACTACTGACTACTGCTACTACTACTACTACTGACTACTGCTACTACCACTACTACCACTACTACCACTACTGCTACTACCTTCTAACGGAATAACTACTTAGTATTTACTACTGACTGCTGACACTGAATAAACTAGTACTAACAGACTACTTATGACTCTTTACTTTCTACTGATTAATAACTAATAACTGACTATTTGCTAACTACTTACTAGTAACTAATAACTACTCAGCACTTACTATATTACTGTATATATACTACTAACTACTTAGTACTAACTGTCTACTTACTGAATAACTGACTTCTTCCAACCTACTCACGGCATTACTGTTTTACTGTATTACTGACTACTAAATTCTAGCTTATTGTAACTACTAACTAACTGCCAACTATTAGCTATTAACTACCTACCTACTACCTACTACCTACTACCTACTACTTACTACTTACTACTTACTACTTACTACTTACTACTTACTACTTACTACTTACTACTTACTACTTACTA
>NKZN01001764.1:13426-54492 GCA_002374485.1 Metschnikowia santaceciliae
ACTTACTACTTACTACTTACTACTTACTACTTACTACTTACTTATACTAGTATGCGTCGTAATCTATACTAACTGCCTGTATATATTTCTACAGGGTAGAGTGCTGTTTCATACTGCTCTATTGTAAAATAGTGCTCTCTTTGGGACGATGATATGTGCTCTTAGATAAAGCATATGTTTCATACTCAGCAGAGGAGCCTGTTTCATACTCAGCAGAGGAAGTTTGCATGTTTTGTGACTCTTAAATGGCCATTAAAATCAGATAGCGTAGACCAAAATACCTCAAGAGGTAGAGCACTAACTACGGCGGAAGTAACATATAACGGATAGTAGTCTACACTGGTATGTAGTAGTTTATTTTGCTTTAGTAGAAAGTAGTATAAAGTGGTGTCTGGTATAGTATATAGTAGTGCATATGGTCGTATATAGTAGTGCATATGGTCGTGTCTAGCTTAGTGTATATTGGTAAAGTGTAGTAGTTCAAGTATAAAGTGTCTAGTATACAGTAGTGTATGGTATTGTCTAGTATAACTTTATGTCTAGTAGTGTATACTATATCTAGATTACTATCTAGTGTTACATCCGCCATGGGCGGGGCCCTGCCTATGAAGGTATTATGAAGCCTCTCAATCCGGTTGTTACAATGGTCATTGCAAACGTCGTGTCACGACCATCGTTGTATGAAGTACTATGATGGTCTTTTCGAATATTCTGCAACAAACCTTACCATTGTTCTAGTGGAGCGTTTTTCGATGCCACGTTTCTCTCAAAGTATATAAGCCACTCCGGTACCTCTCCTTGAGGAACCAGCAACGAGTACAAGATTAGGTTAAGACACGTTATAAAGAACATAACATCTAGTTTTTAACTGCTCTAATATATAGAAAAATATTCTACTGTACATTGTTCTAGTATACAGGAGCACTAGTGTCGACTGTGTCTGGTAGTGTTTACTGAGTCCACTGAGCAGTCCCTGGACACCAGAAAAACGGATCCTATTTTGACCAGGAAATTCGGCCCAATTAATTATATTTGTAAGAACCTTTTTGTACCTCGGGACAAATAACCACAACATGTACACGCATGCCGAAGTAGGTAGCACCAACTCCACCTATCAAACACTAAAAACCAAAGAATCTACTTTAAAATAAGGTTTGCAAAAAGATTGCAGCACCACAATTTCACACATGGTCTCCCACTGCATTACTCACTGTGGCCCTAAGTGGCTTGACTAACGTTGATCGGACGGGAAACAGTACTTTGCACTTGGTATGGCCGCAACCGAAAGTCCCTTTTTTGGGGTGTTTATNGCACTTGGTATGGCCGCAACCGAAAGTCCCTTTTTTGGGGTGTTTATCAAATCGATAGGTCTATTCCTTTCTATAGGCGATAAACTGTTAAGTCATTTGAGAACATTCATGATCGCTTGGTTGGATATGTTGAACATGTGAGGAGTCCTGACCCGCGTGTGCAGGTAGGGCGTATCTGCAGGACAGCGGAATGGGACAAAGGGATATGTCTCATGAGGTTCCGAGGTATGTATATGTGCAGACGGATAGTATAAACCGGGTCTTGGCGTCAGGAGTCATCGGTTTTGAATTCAGACAAGGCATTAACATGTCCGGTACCGGAGGACGGAATTCAAGGGAACGTGGTATATAAAGAGAGGATCTCGCTCGTGGTTGAGGAGCATCGAACAAGACCACAAAACAGATATTCTAGTCTATATAAGTCGTACAAGTTAAGAATACATTGAAACGAATGAACACTAATGTACCAGAATTGTTAACACTCTTAAGAAGAAATAAGATTATGCGAGTGTCTATGGACATTCTCAACAGGATATATGTCTGTTGATGGCTTACTTAGAAACTAGGGCACTTTGTATTCAAATCTAAAGTCCCAAATTGTAAGTACGGGGTCCTTCAGCATCCAAATTCATTCTCCCACTCTACCACCTTCCTTCTATTCTCTCATACCCTTACAATCTGGTTGGGATGCTTTTTGTATAGTGTGGTTATGGCATCCGTTTATATGCAGTACACTCAATAATTCAGTCCCAGTAGACTTTAGGTTCAACAGCCCCAACGATTTTGGACATATTCAACAACAGACACTATACATTCCACCATATAATCCGCCATGTAATCCGGCATATTGCTCACCATATCCATCCTGATTATTAGCACTAGTTAACCACTATGTATAAGCTCAACGACCCGAGTGTCTACAGAACACTCACCATACAACCTCTAATCTATACACGAGACATTGCATTATAATAGATATAGACTCTAGTGATACCTATACTATTAGTTTACCTTATAAGACCAAGTCACACTTCAATTGTTCTTTACGTACTCTCTTGGGACACAGGATGATTTTCCACCATAATCATGAAAATGACAGCTTCAGAAAGGTATGAATTTTTATTGGTGAGAGAAAAACTTTCCGAGGGGATAGGGCTCTATTTATATTCTTTGTTCGCAACAACCCCTCATTTGCCACCACTCTCTGATTTACAGCCATCCGCACCGCAACATATATAAACAGAGACCCCCACCATTAAGACCTTTTTTTGGACCACTCTCTAGGCCATTATTTGGACCAGTACTTCCATACTATCACGATTCATACTATCATTGTATATACACAAAAAGCAAATTACTAGAGTGCATGTGTTTCTATGCATATCTATATCTAGTATTCCATCAACGCCCTCCTATAACTATAGCATGTATACCCAAGATGTGTTTGTTTGATCCACTATAGATAGGGCTCTGCTTATACAGGTATTACAAATCCTACGCCTACTGATGCTAAAAAAGGCCTTTCCAAATGTCTTCTGCTCGGCCTTAAAGGTACGAAATATCATGATACACTAGGATGAGCTAGAACTGACAACACTATTGCTCTGGTGGAAAGTTTTTCGATGACATTTTTTTTCTTCAAAGGTATATAAACCACTCAGATTCCCACTTTCGAGGAAACATCAACGAATAAAAGTTTAGGTAATGTACGTTCGAAGAAACTAATAGTGTTGGTATTTCAGAAAGGTTCATGTATATGTTTCATGCCTGCATTTCGTTTGTTATTCCTGCATATAGTGCCTTCTTCCTCTGTATAGCAACTTTCTCCTACATACAGAAACTTCTCCTTCACATAAAAACATATTCCTCTTCTACCTAATCCTCACCCTGTACATTCTCATCATTTAAAGAGCGAGGATTCGCAGCCACTGAAAACCGCGTTTTAATAGCGAGTTCCTGCACACAGGCCCTTGTCTAACTACCGCACCTTCCAAACCATAGTCGCACCCAGCCACGCCTCCTTCTTCTCTTTAACCACCAATGAGTTCCCGTGGAAGATACGCCAGGGTGGAGACCGAGCCCAGCTTGCTGGATGCAGAGTCTGAGTCTGCCGATAACTCTGAAGACTTTCTCCTGTCGTCCGAACAAATCCCAGATAGCCTGATAAGTCCTCATCCGAGGAGCCACAATCACAGCCAAAGCCTTCATAGTACCCAAAACCTTGATAGTACTCAAACCCTTCATGGCAACGAACCGGCCGCCAGCCACCAAGAGACATTCAACGAGGGCACTTCTTCGACCCTCCTTGCCGGCGGTTTGGATGGTGCTAACTCGCCTGATTTGGAAGGCCAGGACTCTTCGCCTCCCACAAGAATCTCCACAAAACAACGCATGCTTAATGCTGTCAATCACCTTATTCCTTTCAAACAAACATACGAGCTTCTCCATAATGGTCTAGACCCGGCCCGGCGCCAGGCCCTTCCTACAGGCCGTCTTGTTGGCCAAGGCACCGATGGTGTGTTCAGGAACCTCACGGCCAAACCAGATACTGAAGCCACTAGAGCCATTGACGAACTGTTTCCTCCAACTTACGAGGAGGCTGCCACAGACTCATCCCCTGAATACTGGGAGGCCACCATGATCAGCCCGATGTACGAGGATGAAGTATTTGTCAAGGGCTTACCCGTGGGGAACTTGGCCAACTTCATCTGGAACATTTTGGTGACTGTTGCTTTTCAATTGGTGGGGTTCATCCTTTGCTACTTGCTCCATACTTCCCATGCTGCTAAACAAGGCACTCGGATTGGCCTTGGCATTACTTTGATCATGTATGGCTGGAGTCTTGTTCCAGCCAACTTTGGCCGGCCTGACCTTATACCCACACGCTACCAACCGAACAATCCAAATCTGTTTGATATCCTGAAGTCTCTGTCCATTAGTTCGGGCAACAAGGTGGATACCTACCTGCTGGGGTTTATCCAGAATCTGGATGAACTCGGTATGGAGAATGAAGCTCCCTATATGGCATATGGCCTTATTGCTTTTGGAGGATTCATTATTATTAAATCAATGGTGGACTTTTACTATATAAAAAGGGAGGAAAAGCAGATGTTGGCTCCGCAGGTTGAGCAGACGATCTACTCCACAACCCTGGTCATGGAAGAGCCCCAGTCTTAAGATCTGTGAGTGGAAGTGATGAAAAAATTATTTACAGCTATTATACTGTTATGGACCTGTGGTTTCCTGTCTAAGACTAGGTATACTCGGCCATGAGTACCCAGACTGTCTAATTACCCCAAGCTGTCTGATTCTTTTCTGCTTGATTCGGCTTAGCCGAGAAGAACAAGCATCTTTTCATAGATTGTGAAGACAATTCCTCCACTCAAAACCAACCGTCCGAGTCTTGGAGTAGCTCCCTTCCAGAAGGTCAACAATCCCTCTTCCTTGAATATCTTGACAAAGCAGTTGATTGTGGACGAATACACTTTCTCTGCACCAAGCGCTTGCATTCTTGTCTTCACCGTGTCGATTGGCATTGTGGAGTATACAGTGATTGTTCCAGCCAAAGCACCCACAGCAAATGTGGCTGTTGACGATAAGGGTTCCGTCGGCTTGGTGTTGGTGGCCTGCTGTACCAAAGTCTTGATGGAGTTATAAGCCCCCAACCGGACTGCCGAATTGGATGCTTGTCTTAAAGATACAGGTACCACGCCGGCATATAATCCCCGGACACCCAAGTCCCGGACCAACTTCACGGTTCCCGAAGCAAGTCCATTTTGGTACTTGGGTTTGGCACTCTGTTTATCGTCAATGAGAGCAGTTTTGATGGCTTCGGAGGGTGTCACGGCCACCACAGACTCAAGGAGTCCTGCACCCAAGCCGGCTAACACACCCCGGGGTCCAGACAACTTCCCGTTTCGGTCAGCCAAGAGACTCTTGAAGGACTCAAAGCCAAAGAACCGCACCGAGGCTTTGGCTGTGTTGCCTATCACAAAGGCTGGACAGCCTACATATAAGGCCGAAACACCCTGGGTTTTAGCCACATTGAAGATAAGCACGAGCGGATTTCGGGACGTGCCGGAAGTTTTGAGTTGGAGCCGTGTTTTGGCAAATTCAAATGGGTACGTAACCACACCTTCTATGGCACCTGCCGTTCCTCCAGCAATGAAGGATTTAAGAGGATCAGTCTGAGGTTAGTATGTCGATGATTCAATGGCAGTTGCAGTGATGACTTTTGCAGTGAAAACAGTGAAGAGAACTTGTCACGATCAATGCAACTTCATTTGGTGAATCCAGATAAGAGTCATACTCTTTAAAGGAACTAGACCTAATGATCTGTTGCAGACCTGAAACACGAACAATGCCAAAAGAGGCAAGTTTAACCGTACTGCTTAGATTGAATTTCTCTTGGGGCAAAGTTCTTCTGTGGCTTAACGTACCTTTTTGTCTGGCATGTGGAGATAACGAGAACAGTGAAAAAAGTGAATCGAAGTTACGGAAACCGGCCCGCGCGCGGCCATGTTTCATGACACCCGTACACCACGCTATCTACATCTGTAGCTATTTACTGTTACCTATAATGAAGGTAAAGCGATCTTGATAATAATATTGTGTTTGAAACATAGAGTATTGAAACTCTATCTTGAAGTATTATTGTATGCACTATGAAGCAAACAGATCGGTTGGACTGAACCGTACAGTATGGCAGACTCGGAGACACTTGATTCGAGATATTGACTGAAAAGACAATTGATTGGGTATTTGACTCGATGACAATTGAACAAGGCCAGTTTCCTATTCTGTTTGCTGCGCGGCTCTGCCGCTCTGCTTCTGCGCTCATACATCCTCAAAATCATCGAAATTGTCGTCGTCATCATCCTCGTCGTCATCTTCATCTTCCTGGGCCTCCCGTTCCGCCAAATCTGCATAGTATGTTGCAAGCACATCCTGTTGCTCCTTCTCCTTTCGTTCTGCCTCTGTAAGGGTTGAAGGCTGTACGAAAGTAGCATCCTTCTCCTCGCTTTTGACCTCGCTTTTGCTAGGTTCGTCATCCACGAGATCCGCTTCAGGGTTTGGTGCTTCGTTATTTTGTCCAATTGTGGAAGAAGAGTGCCACGAAGGCAAGGCATTTTGTTCCAATTTTTGGCGCCTCTCCTCCTTTTCTTGCTGCTCTCTCTCGTAGTTTTCGTCTGAGGCTGTGATCGACACGTGCAAGGTGGCGTTCGACTTGGATGCTGCATTCTGTAACGACTGGGACATTTGGGCCTTAGATTTGCCTGAGATCCGGTTGGAAAGTGTGTAAGAAGCCGAGGAGCCCGATTGTGCTGGAATGGCTTTGGTCAACGACATCTCGAACGTATTGTCTTCAACCACCGAGTTATCAATCTTCTTCAAGTACCCAATGATCGGGTCCACCTGCACCATAAGCTTTTCCAAGGTCTCCTGCTTGATGGAGGCCTGTTTCAGCGAGTCATCCTCCACCAACACGGCGCCACATGTATCGCAGATGAAGCTGGAGCGGTCATCGCTTAGTAACGAGATGGCATCCAACTGGCTAATCTTCTTACCACACCGCGTGCACAAGTACCCATGAGGATTACCATAAGACGACATTTCGTCTTTGATTTGCGACACGATCGAGTGGATGCGCCACTTGATAGAATCGATCGCTGCTGTGATGTGAATATAGTAGTATGTCTTGTTGGTGAGCCGCTGCTGGGGATTCTCCTCTTTTTGATTGTGACTTGCCATGAGCCTGTCGTCCACTAGCCGGTTGCATAACGACCGCAACTCTTTACGGTTGATTCCGAGGAGGTAGATGAGGTCGTCCTCTGATAATACCGAGTGGAGAAGCACGGCGTCGAGGATGAGAATGTAAGGGCGCGAGTAGAACCCGCGTACCACAAACCGTAAGAGCGATCGAGTGGTTTCGTCCATATCTGTATGTTTGTGGCCCCTGTGCTGGTCTGATTAGCTGGGCGGATGTGGCGAAGGGCTAGTTAGTGAGTGTGAGGTGGAGGTGCTCACTTCATTATCCATTTTGTACTGCACAGAGTGCTCGCACTCTGCCCTTCGTATGCTATGTTGCCTATAGCAGCCAATTCATGCTAGGCGTTTAAGAGGCAAGTCAGTGATCTTGTGAGTAAATCAATAGTACATCTAAAAAATTCATCCGGAAATGAGACACTCAATTAGTTAATGAGCAAGAGGAATTTTTTATGAGCGGAATGCTGCTTCTTATGTATTCCAGAATTGCGGGATTTTATGAAACATATTTCAGATACAGCTGTACCACAAACGCATCAACAATGCATTAATATGATGCGGCATGACTCTGGGGTGCAATATATAAGTCATGGTATGCCTTGTCAATTTCTCATTAAAGTTTGGCTGTCATTTAAGAATTGGCGACAGACTCTGTTTGATGCGAGTACTTCAATAAGTCCCCCTGAACAGCTGATTCTTGGCACTGCACCTTCAGTGAACAAATTATCATCATGGCCAGTTACTATTTCAGACCGTTACCCCTTTTGGACCGTTATTATCAAAACTGACATGCCTATAATGCGGATATTTTGTGGTTGATCAATCAGCTGATCAATCCCCTTCACGATAAAGGCTCACTTTGACATCAAGCACGTGATCTGTCGTCACGTTGACAACCGCAGCCACCTTGATCTCCGAGGTTGCAACGCGCAAAAAAGTCGCGTTTTTCTGAAACAATATATGTGTGCAGGTGCTCCTGCACCTATTTCTGCCACCACCTGCAGGGAATTAAAGCATATTCTGTGCATGTGCGGCGTGAGTTTGAAAACACTGCCCTACCGGCAAACTCCACCCACATTTGCCCTTTCGGGTCGCGGCCTGGGCTCTGACTAACGGCTTCGTTTTGCTTCTCGAACCTGCAGAATCGTTCCGGCTTTGTTTCCGCTCTCCGCCGTTGGGATCAAGTTGAACACTCAGCGCCCCGCAATATCCGGCTGTTGATTCCGCATTGAATTCTTCACTTACAGCAATGCTAACAATGGGAGTTTTTACAGCCTCCTTTGCACATTGTGGACTTATTTGAGGTAACCGAAATGATTTTCTTTGCTTGGGATCGGGTGGTTTTAGACATCAAAACATAAAACAAATCAACATAACGTCTTTGATAGGTTGCTCAAGTGTTAACTCTGGTGGACTCCACCATACTATTTTGTGACAGCAAGTCGGCCTAGCACGGCTACTAAGCTTAATCCCGTCTGGCTAACGAAAGCCTGTGGGATTTTGTTCTGACCGCAATATAAGATGAATACGGGAGTAAGCCGCATGTTGTGTGCACACCGACACGATCCGCGTATTTACATCAAGGCATTGTATGCAGAAAAGAAGGCGCACCGCGTTTCCCTCCCCTTCACATCTTCTTAAAGTCCCCCTTATCCCCATTGCTCCCTCTTTTCACAGTGAATCCTACGCTTGCAGACTTCATTCCCTTATTGGTTTTATTTGCTATCTTTACTGATAATTTGTTGCCCTTACTGTGACTATCATACCCTCCCTTTACTTTAACCTACGATTCCCCCAAATTTGCCCGCTAAGAAGACCCCCTTCCGCGCTGACCTGAATCGAAACGAGCCACATCATCATATTTAGAAACACCCTTCAAATTTATACTGGCGCCATTCGTTATCCCTTTATTGAGATCAAATTTAATAGGACGCTTTTAGCATGTCTGGACTTCCGGTTCCTGCTATCGACACTCCCCTCCAGCAGGGAAGAATCTCCACGCCCCCACAATCGGGATACATGAAGAGAAACCACCTGAACCTTGAATCGCCCACTAGACCTTCGTCCTCACAGAACCTCCTACTTTCGCCTGCGTTCTCGTCTCCCCAAAGACCTCAGCAACTCCAGAAACCCGTGTTTGGCGGCAGTGACTTAATCAATGGCCAGTATTTTCTGGGGTCCATAAACTCGCCCTTCTTGATGCCTAATTCGGATCCGCTTTCGGGATTTGGCCAGAATGAAACCATAACTAAGGAGATGGGACCCAAGAAGAAGAAACAAAAGAAACCACGCCAGGCCCGTGATGCTGGCTTTTCCATCAGCTCTTCCGAGAAACCGCCCTATTCGTATGCCACTCTCATTGGCATGTCCATTCTTTCTCACCCAGATAAGCAATTGACGCTTTCGCAGATCTACATGTGGATATCTGAAACGTTTAAGTATTACCGTCGTGAAGATGTTGGCTGGCAAAACCTGATCCGTCATAATCTCTCGCTTAATAAGGCGTTTGTCAAAGGCGCCAAGTCTAAAGATGGAAAGGGCCATTTCTGGTGTATTGAGCTGAACTCTGAAGATTTATTCCTCAAGGCCAAGAACAATAAGAAGAGTCTGTACCACGAGGTCATGGATCAATTGGCTCTGGCCAAGACCGCATCTCTCAATCTGCTCCCACTGTCGCCCACATCTTTACCGGATGTCGAAAGCAAGAAGAGGACGGATTTCGCCGATAAGCTCCACTTGAGTGAGTCGCTTTGGGAAGACAATAAAGAAAATGACACCACAAGTGATACGCCCCCTGACGTGGACGCTTCGCTTCTTCGCACACCGTGCCAAGTTTCATTTGTTGCCGAGAGTCCAAATAAGCCAATGACGGCGGGCAAAAACCTTTCATTCGCGCTGAGTTTTAGCTGCAGTCTGAACTTTGAATTGCTGCCCATTCCTCCGCTCGACACGGGGCCATTGCTCGAGCCTCTTACACCTGCTCAGAACAGGGCATTGACGTCGAGTGCAGGAGCAAACTTGCTGGTGCAGTTGCCCACGATATCGGTGAGCAAAATGCCTACGCAGCATCTTCCCCAGTTGCAGCCACCCATGTTCAATAACGGAACGCCTCGAGTTGCAGGTACAGCTCGCACGCCCAAGTCCACCAGCCGCACGCCTATGAGGCTCTTACGAACGCCCATGAGCGGGAACATGATCAACAAACTATGGCACTCGCAGTCATATCTTGAGGAGTTCAACTACTCGCCGTTTGCTGCGGGTAGGGCCGTGTTGAACTCGTATGATGATGATGACATGATCATGCGAGCTTTCGACAGTCCCATAGTCAAACAAGGCAGTCCTATCAAGCACATCAATGCGGTGACCGCCAATCCAGTCATGAAGTCGTCCAAGGCCAACTTGCTCTGCGAGCTTAAGAAGGCTGACGAAGACAAGGACAGCGCTGGCGCATGAGGAGAGAGGAAGAGATGAGGTTTGGATATAGTTGGATAGTGAGATGGAGATGAGATTGAGTGGGAGGTTGAGGCAGAAGAAGGAGAGATTGATGTTGATACTTATGGTGGGAGAGGTTGAGGTTTAGTTCGAGTTGGAGAGGTTGGAAAAGGTTTAGTTCAAGTTGGTGTTGGTGTTGGTGTTGAAGTTGGAGGTTGAGGAAGAAGGGGTTCGCCCATTTCATTTCTACGGAAGGCATCTGCAGAGGATTGTTTCCTTGCGGTCCAGAGGACCTGCCTATGTATTATATGTAATTAATTTGTTATCTTTAAGGTCCCTTAGTCTTTACTGGAACAACCTCTGCATCCACACGTGATGCACCCATCATCATTGCTATTCTTAAGCTCACTCTTCGGTACTCGGCATATACATGTGCTATTATGGTTGGTCTCGTTCTGCACTATACAGTTCACACAGCACAACTTCTCATAGCCCTGTTTCTTCCACTTGGCAATCAAGTCGCCATTCACCGTCTTTTGCCGTAGCAAGTACTCGTATAGCTCCTTGGAAATGGCCTTTCGCTCATAGTACATCATATATACATACCTGGAGATCTGGTGGTTGAGCCTGTAGATGGGCCAGAGCGACGAGTGCTTGTTTTCCAAGGTGAGCGATTTTTGCTGTGCTTCTTTTAGGCGGGCCTGGAGCTTTTCAAGCGTGGGCTTGACCTTGTCGTAGTCTGCAGGAGGTTTTCTGCTGGTCCGAACTTTGGGCATGGTAGATGAGTAGTGTAGATATTTGAACGAGTAGGTGATGCGCGCACGTGACCTGGTGGAACAGACTATTATACAAAAGCAAGTTCAGCTTTATTGAAGGGTGTGGTGTACGGGTGTGGTATGATTTATCAGTAGTATAAAGGTAGGGAAATGTAATGGTAGTGAACTGTGAAGGTATGTGGTTTGAAGGTGTATGTATGGACCTTGAAAGGAGTTATGAGCGTTGGCTGGTTGGTTGGTGGTTGGTTGATTGGTTATGAGCCCAGCTCCACGCTCAAAGTCTGTTTTATTCTTCAGACTACGATGTCCAGTAATAGGTGCTACGAGAGTTAAAAGTAAATACCACTAAACATTTAACATCTTTTTAGTACACTCTCACTTTATTGTTTCTTACATGATGTCTGGAAAGATTGCAAGCAACTCGTAGTGTATATAATCTCTAGATAATTATGGTACATGGTATGACAACTTCATCGGTGACTTCTTGACTTTGCAACAAATTACCGACAAGTTTTGAGCAGATGCACCCAGAATCGCCTTGACTTATACTGGTGACACTGTCGAGGATGTCAACTTTGACGAGGCCAATGCAAATGCTGCCATTTTGCAGTTGACTACCTTGAAGAAGTGGTGTGAAGAGATCATTAACACTGACTTTAGAAAAGGAGAATTCAACTCATTCTTCATATGCTGCCTTCTAAGATGAACTGCTTGATGGAGCAAACTTACGAGCAATATTCTCAAACTAACTACCAGAATGCTTCTTAAGTATGGTTTGTTCGATTCCCAAACCTCAAGAGACTACTACAGAGACGCCGTTCCTACTATGCATAAGAACTTGATTATAAAGTACATTGAAACGCAAGCTTTGTTGTTAGCACCAGTTGCTCCTCACTTTGCTGAATACTTGTACAAGGAGGTATGACAGCTTCGTAGTTATACCTGAATATGATACACTGTTTGGTTTATCTGGTCTGGATGCTACCGTATATGGTACAGCATATCACAGTATATCACAGTATCACAGTATCACAGTACATTACAGTATATTACAGTATATCACAGTATATAACAGTATATTACAGTACATTACAGTACATCACAGTATATTACAGTACATCACAGTATATTACAGTATATTACAGTACAGTGTTTTTCAAAACAATTCAAACCAACGCAGAAAAACGAGTCAAACCAAACGAGCAAAATTAAACAAACCAACAATTCAGAAAGTTTCGTACTCATTCGCACGGTCTTTCAAACCAAATGGCGTAATGTTTTCACACCATCTTGCATTAGCATTCAATATTATGAACTCTTAAATCTGGACGATTGCCTCATATGTACTACATTTGGGACAGAAGTCTTGCAGTACCAATCAAGGGTCAAAACTGACGGAACTGAACTGGTTTCCTTGTTATCCTGTATACAACAACTTGTTAGGGGTTATGTGTATTGGTTTGTTTAATTTTGCTAGTGTTGTTTGATATTTTTTGCCGTGCTGGTTTGAATATTTTAGAAAACACTGTATATTACAGTGTACTACAGTATATTACAGTATATTACAGTATATGGTAGTGCTTGGTGGATGGTGGACGGTGATGATGATGGTGGATGATTATGTGGTATACGATTTATACAAAATAAGGTGTATGTGTTATGTTCTTTAATAACGTTTGTTGAACTAACTTGTATTCATTGATGGTCCCTCTTCTTGAGGGACCGAGGCAGCTTATACAAATTAAGAGAAAACGTGGCATTCGAAAAACTCTCTTGCAGAACAATGATGATGATTGTTCTGGCATATTTCAAAATGGCATCAAGGTACTTTATACGTTAAAGGCCAGTGGCCAGAAACGGCGTTTGCAATATCCACTGTTAGGATCGGATATCGTAGGCTTCTAAATACCCTTATACGTAGTGTCTTTACTATAGTGGATCTAACAGTATGTTAGAATTCTTAATAGAGCGCGAATCCCATGCTTGTTTTCCTTGATGATTCCTCAAGATAGGGATTTGAGTAGCTTATATAACTTGAAAAGAAATTACGGCATCGAAAAACTCTCCACCAGAACAATAGTGTTCTAATACTTTTGAAAAGCCATCATAGTACTTCGTAAGATGAAGGCCATGATGCCGCGTTTGCAATGATCATTGTTAGGATCAGACGGCATAGGCTCAAAATACCTCAATAGGTAGAGCACTACCTATGGTGGATCTGACAGATAGATAGAGATATAGATAGATTTAACTTTAGAGATCTAGAGATAGCTAGATTTAAATGTAGACATCTAGAGTTAGGTAGTGGATATAGGTTAGCATAATGATTAAATTGTTAGGCGCATTAGTTCAAATAGTATATAGGATAGTGTTCCTTATTTATGGACTTATGTCTATATACTATTATAGTCCCCTCTATATCATACACGACCCCGTACTATCCTACACCATATGAACTTACACTAATCTACACTACACTGTATGGACCAAACACTATACAACGTACAGCTATAGTGCTGATATGATTACAGTTCTTGAGGCAGTACATTTCTTCAGAAGCTTTGAGGAGCAATTCGGGTTCCAGCGATTTGAGTTCCGTGGAACGATCACAGCTCCACTGTCTCCGCAAACTAGTGGAGGCTTCGGGCGACAAGAAGAATCCTCACATTCTTCTCAACGAAAGAGATGAAGAACCTTGTGATGGAACGGAATACCGATTTATAATTGGCAAGCTACTCTTTGCTGCAAACACTATTCGTTTTGACATCAATTTCATTGTGCTGAAACTTTCCAGATGTCTAAAGGATCCGTTGAACAAACATTTGGCTGCTGCTGCCAAGAGGGTACTTCGGTACCTCAAAGGAACAACGACATTTGGACTCATATACGTGCCGCAGTTGATTGTGGATAAGTTGCCTCTACTTGATCCAGGCAAGATCCAGCAGATGCCCTTGTCTCAGCTTGCAAAATGCTCGACTTATAATGGTAATGCCCATGGAGCCATGAAACTGCCACAGAAGCTCTATGATATCATCATGAACTTCCCCGAACCGCTCCAGGCCACCACCTGGGATTGGTGTTGCTACAAGTCATACTATGGCCATAAAAAGGAATGTGAATCAGAAATGGCCGCTGGAGAGGTGACGCCGATCTGGCTCTGGAAATCGTACGAGAACCAGTTTGAACATAACGTGAGCTCAATCTAATTCTCTATAGTCACCCTTTACTAAATTGGACTCAGCGTATGTCTTTTGGCTTAGAGAACACGCCACGCTGCCTTGATTGTGTCTGACCAACTCTATGGCAAATGGAAAATGGCAAAAGAAAATCTCGAGAGACCCAAGACTGCTCCACCTCTTGGGTTGTTGTTGCTCCAAATCAAGCTTTTTGTCAGAATTCAACATCCATGACGTAATCAATCATGAGCTGAGCCAACCTTTACATATGAAATGAAGCGAGTGTACCATGTTGTGTTTTGATGTTGTGTTTTGATGTAGTGTATTGAGAGTAGTATTGGAGTTAGATTGTTGGGAAACGTTTATGTACTAAGTTACTTTTTTTTGATGATTCCTCAAAACGAGGGAACCGAGCTACTTAAGTAGTTGAAGACAGGGTCGCCTAGTCAACCAGTTATTCCTAAGTCCGACTGGGAAAACTGTTCACATTCCATCCTAGTACCTCGGGTTTATCTCATTCCACCCTGGTGCTTGGTACCAGGGTGACTGAGGAGAAGGCATTTTGGAATGGCAATTGTTAGATCAGATGGTGTAGGCTTCATAACACCTCTATTGGTAGTGCCCTGTCCATGGCAGATCTAAATTGGTATGTGGTATTAATAGTGTAGTAGTGTAGTACTTAGTGGTATTAAGGGTGGTATTAAGAGTAGTATTAAGAGTGATCTTAAGAGTAGTATTAAGAGCAGTGTCAAGAGTAGTATTAAGAGCAGTACCAACAGTACTAACAGTACTAATAGTGTAGTAAGTAGAGTAGTTGTACTACTGTTTACTCAGTAGTACTAGTGTGAGTAATAAGTAACTAGTAGTGTAGTATAAGTATAGGATAGTAATATACTACATTGCAACCTATGCCACTGTTTCAAACCTTACAAGATACCAGAGGAGATAAAATATGGATGGTAGTGAGTGACCAGATGTATTATAAGATAACAAGAATTAATGTAATCCTAACAAAGCTAGATGTTTCAAATTCCTCATGTGTAAGAATATGTTACCATTCACCATTCTGGTATGGAAATATCTGACTCCCTTGGTTATGCCACTCTCACTGTTAGATTCTTGTTGTAAGGTTTGTACTAAGTTATCTATATTCGTTGATGATTCCTCCTATGGGGGAATCTGAGTTGCTTATATACTAGGTCTTAGAGGGAGGCGCGCTGTTTAGGTGGCTGGTCGGTGGCTGGTAGATATCTGCAGAGAGGCTTAAACATTCCTCAATAGGTAGGCAACTACCTATGCCGGATCTGACACTCACTGTACTACACACGTACATTGTTCCATACTATTGCTAGGACTCGGCTATGACTGACTATAGAAGAAGTCGAGTTAGACAAAACTACAACTGGCATAGGACTAGATCACAATACCTGGTTAGTCACTAGTAGCCTGGTATTAGAGCATGGTACTGGAGCATGGTATTGGAGCATGGTACTATAGCCTGGTATTGGAGCATGGTACTATAGCCTGGTATTGGAGCATGGTACTTAAGTTATCATGAACACCACTGTCTGTACTGCTAGGTTCCTTAGATGATCATTATGATACATCTTATGGTACATCAGACACTCAGTCTCATTGTTATGGTTGATTCCTTAGCACTTCATCGATGGGATCAGGGAACAGTCTGTGAGTCTGAAAGAAGTAATTGATATGAACAGCTCTACTTTCTGAGTCTGTCCAGTCTCTTCCATTCCATAATTCACTAATAAGTACTGGCCTTAGCTACCTGTCTCAATGACTTCAATAGACATGATCCATGTTGTCAAATACATGAAGCAAAAGACTCTGAAGTCAGTGAAACCCAACCATTGTGGTCAGTCATTCAGAGTCGGATCACCAGTTCAAAGATGCATTGTTTCAAAATCAAGGTACCAGTGAGAATCAGAGAACCAGTCAGAATCAAAGTACCAGTCATGATTAGAGAACTAGTCATATTTCAGCTTAACCAGTTAGCCTGCATTTTTTCAGCTCCCGGAGCTTTTTGGGTGAAGGAGGAGGCTTCAAGTAGATGTCCACCTTAGAACATTCTACGCCTGTTTTGGTATAATTCTCCGTCAAGAAGAAAACCTTCTTGGACTTCAAAAACCGGCACAAGCATACATGAGCATTTAGAACCTTATAGTCAGTGCCAATCTCTACTTTAAGTGGTTGGCTCGGTTTTTCCTTGAAGCCCAAGTATTCGTCTTCAATGCCAAGCACTTGCTGCAGACCATCCAAAATAGTAACAGTACCGTCGACCAAGTCGAACCTCGGGACCATCGAGAGGCCAAGTTTGCTGGGAGTAAGGTATTTGAGGTCGAAGTACTTCCTGCTGGTGAGAGGAACGAGATTGTCATTAATCTTGGTGTAGAAGATCCTGAGAGAGTGAGCCCAAGCAGTAGCAAGAAGAAGCACCAAGACAAAGTTCATTGAGGAATAGGGATTGAGCCGGTGTTTGAGTCGGTGTTTGAGTTGGTGTTTGAGTCGGCGATTGAGTTGGTGGTTTTGGTTTGAAGGACCTTATATAGGTACCACCTTCCAAGAAACGTAGCCAGGAAAGGATAAAGAGTCTGGAATGACGTGGACATGTAAACTCTGATAATGGGCTAAGGAATTCTTCTGGAGCACCTTAACCACTATGACCTCAATGACCACTTAGATAAGGTCACTTCAGTGACACCACTTAGGTAAGGCCACAGCATCAAATCAGGGGTAAACCCATATCCAATCCATTACCCTGAACTCCCCCTCCATGAATCTTCAATGAACTCCAATGAAGCTTATCCCCAGACTTACCTTCTGGACCTTCAACTAACTGTTTGAACCTTCAACCTTTGAATCTTCAACTAACCTTCTCTGAGACTTTTAACTTCTTTGAACCTTCCTCGCAGGTGACTAGTTGGTCATGCTTTGGCCACACTATGCCTTGGCGGTACAGTGCTGACAGGTCCATTGCTCATGAGCACTGTGCTTCAAAACAATATGTTTCATAATGACACTGTTTAAGAGTCTTGGTTAAGACTTGATTAGGACTTGATTAGGACTTGATTAGGACTTGGTTCAGGGGGAAAGTCTGATGCGCGCTTCACTCTCACTTCACTCTCAATTCTCCCTCACTTCACTCTCAATTCTCCCTCAATTCTCCCTCAATTCTCCCTTAATTCTCCATTACCGAACCGCACACTTCACGGCACTTCACCGCACTTTTTCTGACCCTCACTCCAATAAAAAAGATGAAGTGGTTTCTCCTCACCACCTTTATCAACAAAAATAGTAGGTCACAAAACACGAAATTTATATACAAATGAAATCAGTGAATGTACGTTGTAACTTAGTGAATAATGCATTTAAAAAAAATAACGTAAACACTTGAGTTTATTTTGGGATCAAAAAAAATGAACCTTTTTTATTGAATTTTAGTATTTTGTTGGGTAATGGTTTGTGCCTGGTTCTATGGTGGTGGGTGGTGGTTTGTGGTGGTGGTTTGTTAGCGTAGCTTGTGAGGGTGGTTTGTGAGGGTGGTTTGTGAGGGTGGTTTCTGAGTCGCCAGTCTCACCTCACGCTTTGCGTAGAGGGTGGTGAAATCATCGGTGGGGGTCAGTGGGTCGTTGTTGCGCGAGAGACTTCTCATTCTCATGTGCATACGACTGAAGGGAAGTGTGAGTAGATCCCGGGTTCTTAATAAGCTCGGATCTTTAATTAGCAATTTAAGATTAGGAGTGTTTAGTATTGACTATTTTGTTATGGGGTTGGTTGATTGATTTGGGGGAGGGGGGTATCCATTGCCAATTACTTGGAACAATTGGTCCTAGAGTACTGGAGCACTGGATTCCTAGAGTACTGTAGTCCCAGAGTGACTGACTGACTGAATGACTGACTGAATGACTGACTGACTGAATGAATGAATGAATAAATACTTGGACCAGCATAACCACTACTGAACCAATGTGCAGTCACAATCGTCCAGTCACAATCGTAACCAATCATTATCTGTAACAATGATCAAGTCATGGATTCTTAACACCAAATCTATTGTTAAATCTTCTCCCAGACTAGACTATAGTGTTCCTATCACGTGTCAATATCTCTAGTATAAGATACTCCTGGCTTAGAGCTGACTCCCTATATTAAATATTACCATTTCTGTTAGACCCACCATGGGTAGTGTACTACCCATGTGGATGCTGAAACCCTGCACTGGTCGATCAGATGTTGAGCGGCCTTCGGCCCTCAATACGACCTCTATTCCTCTATGCCGGACCAGTCTATATAAGGTGCGATGGTTCCTCCTTGAGGAATCATCGACGAATAAACATACAAAACACACTAAAACAGAGTACTGGACGTAACCAGAATCTAACAATTTCTATAAAAATATACCATTTCTATAAAAATTACCAGTTATATAAAAGAACCTTTTCTATTGTTTTGAAGTTGTTTAATGATAATACTAATACTAAAGTCTTGAATTATTGGTGGGATTTGACCTGGGTGTGGTCATGGAGGGTCGTACGTGAGCTGAATAGTGGTTCGCAGTTATTATAATGGACTGCAATAATGAGACATAATAGTGGAAAATTCACATACCACTATAAATCGACACTGAGAAATTCTTTCTAATTATATATTCTACATTTTGTTTTATCGAAACTTTGCATTGACCATCATCTCAGTTTGACCAGTTGAACTAAGTTGACCTTTTAGGTTGGTATACATATGTGATGTTGAGTCAGATCACGTGACCATCAAAATCCCTTACTACGCAATCCATTAGGTCAACAGATTCTTTGTTGCCTACTCTAATTCAGACGTACTAGCTTAAAAGTATCTACTTGCTTTGTACGAGTGTTCGAACAGTCAGCTACAGACGGCAATACTGCATATAATCTTACAACCACATTACTGACTAGACAAACCTTCTTCAATTAATTCAGATTGGGGAATAAGAAGAAGGTTATCATCTAATCATATGGTTTTGACCCTTCATCCAAAAATCCGCTGGGCAAAAAAAGTTATCTCGAATAGTAACGGGGTCGTGTGCAACCAAAAAATAGAGCTCGAAAGGAGAAAAAAATATCGACATCAGCAGGATTCGAACCTGCGCGGGAAATCCCAACGCATGAGCTCGAAATTATTCGAGTGCGTCGCCTTAACCACTCGGCCACAATGCCTTTGATACAGAACAAAAATTCGTGGACTAACGCCAGGGCAGAATCTTGAAATGATCCATTGGAGATAAAAGAAGAGAGATAATGTGTAACTAAGCGCTATTTTTAATGAAAAGAGTCAGATTGATACTGAGGCGTTTTTCCAGATGAAACAAATCTATGATTAAAGCCCAATCCTTAGTCATGTAACAAATTGAGGTGACTGAGTAGTTCCAAAATCCCCTTGGAATCATCGACAAAAAGCACCAATATTTAAGCGCCAATTAGAGAGTTCTGCAATGCGACGAATTTATTGTAAGGAGGACTAGGGAATTAGAAAAGGCAAAGACATATCTGAAATGTCAAGTTGCGCAAGGGTTGGAGGAAAAAGGCAAAATCCTATTCTCTTTCAAAATCTCAATTAGACCTGCTCAAGAAGCAATCTGGATAGAATAATCAAGAATAGTATTAATGAAGGAGACTTGGGAATTCTGGAAGAGTGGAAAAGTGGGATATTGGAGAAATGATTCAAGGAAGTACCCAACGGTCATTAATAGTAGAGTGATTGCGTATTCGAAGTCATCAGTGAGAATTCAGCAATGTCTTTCGGCACGAAGAACCAAAGAAAGTATGGTGAAATGAAATGACTGATATTGATGTAAAAAGATTCCCACCAAGTCATATTTAATGGTGAACTTTAGTCTAGGCAGGGACGGTTGCACTCTTTAAGAGGGGTAAATGTGCTGAAGTGCGATCATCAATATTGACTGGACATATCAATGGAACCCACACTTTATCGGAATGTCAAGCTAATAGCCTGTAACTAAAGGAATCATTTCATTTTGACCCCAACATAACATGGATCACCAATTTATAACAGCCAATCAGGGAAAGAAAACTTCCTAGGAGGCATTGGTGTCCAGATACTCAGTAGATGGAAGTAAATCCGATCAGTTGGAATCACTATCAAGACATTCCAAAGCAGCCCAAAGCTAGCCTAACTAGAAGGACAGGAACAGAAAAAAACCCATATTTGATGTTGCATAGTGGAAAAGCAAGGGTATAAGCAGAAATCAATGCAGTCAGATATCACAAAAAGTTAATGTAAGCAGCGATATAAATAGGAGGGTACGTTCAGTCTAGTCTAGAATGAGGGGTGGCGGACTTGGGCGGGCAAGGAGTCGCGTTTGCAGCCACGGTGCATTGCAGGTGCGAAACTTGAAACCACGCACCTCAGTTTGGAAGAGCAACGCTGTTTGAGATTTGCAGAATCTGCTGATGCAATAAGCAAGTACCAGGAGATATGGATTGGTCTGGCACAACCGTATCCAATGCAAGCTTTTCATCAGAACGGGTTCCACGCAACGGGTTCCACGCAACCGATTCCACGCAACTGAATTCTGCAACCGTATCCTCGCAACCGTCGTACAGCTAGAACAGATATGAATAGCTTGTCTCTTAATTCATACAGGCGTGGTAAACTGCTCCAAATGATGTCACGCATTGAGCACATTGAATGCCAGAGAAGGGAGTATAGAAGGAAGTAAAGATGACCAGGATTAACAGATTCATGTTATGGTATTCTATTGAAGTATTCTGGATCCTGAATTCCCGAGTAACAAGTTCTGAAACTGATAAATGGGTCAGGCCATAAAGGCATGAAAGGGACACTCTTCTAGATCGGTTGAACATGCTTTGGAGACTTTCACTGGTAGTGACTTCTAGGGAAAATCATTGATGATGGTGGGATGATTGGCTATGGCTCCAATAATGACAACTTCATAATTCTGACCTTCAATTAAAAGTACCATAAAAGTCTATTATCCAATTGTCATATATAGTCTCAGGGGAACATACCCTAGCTTAGAGTCTTGGCGATTGAAGGTGATACCATTGCTAACTCAGGCATCAGCACCATCGAGAACTGAAGAGGTAGTAAAAGAGGTAGTCAACGAAAGAGTAGTTGTAAAAAAAAGTAGTAACAAAATTATGAAAGTGGGAATTGACTCAGTATGGGAAGTCAGGGGAGGTTTGGGAAGGTATGGAAAAGTATGGAAAGTATTAGAAGGTAAGGGAGGCAAGGGAGGTATGCTTATTAGAGAATAAAGTCATGCTATCTTGCATATGGCGTAGGGATATGAGGCTTAGTCGCAGTGGCGGGCCACGTGAGGTGAGAGCCTGAAACCATAGTGTTTCAACCCCCAATTCGCATGGTCTCGGAATTTAGCTCAGGAGTACATGCCCAATATTTGTATGCCCACGAATAATTATTAGGAGCTAATAAATAGGGATATCCAATCACTATTATCAGTACCCAGTACTTATAGTACTCACAGTATATTTGTGACTAATAATTTGGCTTTTTGGCTTACCAGGCTTATCTGCATAAGCCTATACCTATTCTTGAAAATCAACGGTCGGAATTTGCGCCAAGCCAGCCAGCCCAGGAGTGCACCGCGCGAATTAAACTAACACGACATGCAGGTGAAGATGGGCCATAAAACTCTTGAGAACTAAGAAAAACCCCGGGGGTTTTCGAGATCAATTTCTTGGCATTATATACCCTTCCTTATTTTGCGCTATTCCTCGGCAACTTTCCAATGGTACGCAATATCTTGTGGTGTTTAGCAATAGTATAGGGACGCATACGCGCATGTAAGATGGCATAATTTGGGCAGACGTAGGCGCGCGAGATCGTTCACTGCACGAACTCGAATCTGCCCATTTATAATGATCCTTTGGGAATAGCCAGCAATTTAGATAGGGGTAGGTCAAGTGGTCGAGTTGAGGCACATTGTATTATAGTATTGACATATTAGTGTCATATTATAGTTACTCATATGATCCCTATACTTTACTCCAGTAGACAGCCATGCCAATAGTATGAGCCCTGCCCGAGGAATGAAGGTAGATCGCGGTCACTGTGGAGCGAGAATATGCAGTGCAAGGACTAACAAACGAAGCAAACGAAGCGCATTGGTTCGGAGCGCAGCTCTCATTTGCGAAGGGTTATGCAGGGCGATAAAGATTGGACTGGGGGCTGGCCTCATTAGCAATGACAGCAACGGAGCTCCAAAAAAGAAAATTGAAAAAAGAATAATAATCCTGAAACACTCCGTTGCACCTCACCATCTTCTAGAACCTTTCCTCTCTCCCCCACCCTGTACCCCTATCCACCCCAACGGTCTAGACTTGGACATTCTTGTACTCACTATAGGAGTATACATATATATGGAGCCAAGGAGAAGCCCCTTATGGGCCCCAACGCGACCCGGGTTAAACACGACTCTATCCGTGATCATTTACCAGTAAAGCATGCACTATGTCTCGGAATAAGCGACTAGTTTGCATGGGCTGTAAGCCTGGTCAGATCTAAGATGGGAATGCAACGCTCATCCTGCACTGCACGCGCGCTCAGAGTAACAAGGGTGTCTAAAGGAAAACAAAACGTCTCCTTCGCACCTGCCTGAGATTCGTTACCGTACTTAGCGTGCTTCGCATACAGAACAATGCCCAGGGTATCTATTGTTAGGCAAGCTAAACGAACCTAACAATTGGTGTCAATAGCAAGGTGACCTAATGCAAGACAACTAAAAATAGCTTGCATGGTTCTTCCTAAGATGGCCGACCATGGCTGCCTAATTGGGCGTTGTAATGGTACCCAGCAGCAGACAACGCGAAAAAATGGCCTTGCGTCATGCAACTCCTTAGCTAGTGCGTTAGATTTCCCGGGATATATTTGCAGCAACACGAAATATCAGATATAAATACCAAGCCCCCCAGCGCCTTTACCCTAAATAATTTGTCTTCAACAAACTCAATACACTCGTTCGGATTATGAAGTTTACATCCATTGCCGCTGCTACCTTGGTGGCTGCAAGTGCCTCTGCTCAGGACGTCGCGTGCCGTATCAACGGTCAGCAAGGTTCCGTGGTGGACTTGGACACCGGGGTTTGCTCTTTTGAGATCCCAAGCTCTGAGCCTGTTGTGTTTGACTTCACGGCCATTGACGACTACACCGTCGACGCTTACTACGTTTCCAACGGCCAGAAATTCTGGAACGACATTGCCAACGCTGGCAGAACTATTGATGTTCCTGCTAGGGATCTTTACAACAACGGTAACTTTGGATTCTTCCACGTCCACGATAGCGTGTCTCCAACCGCAAACTCCACCTCTGCTTTGAGGAAGAGATTCCATGCCAAGATTATGAACAAGAGAGATGAGATTGCCGACTTGGTGGCTCACATCAAGACTTTGAGCGGTGATGCCGTGACTGCATTCACTGTCGAGGTCAATGCTCCCGATGTGGCTTCCAGCTCTGCTTCCGGTTCTGACTCTTCTGCTACTTCCGCTGCTGCTCCTTCTGGTTCTGATGCTGCTTCCGGTTCCAGCTCTGCCGGTCACAACACTCGTACCCTTGGATCTGGCCACGAGTCTGACTCTGCTTCTGTTTCTGCTTCTGCTTCCGATGTCACCGTCACCCGTGCCACCACCACCTTGATCACAATCACTTCTTGCTCCGCCAACAAGTGTTCCGAGGCTGCTGTGCCAGCTACAAGAGGCCCAACCACCGCTACGGTTGATGGTACGGTTACTGTTTACACGACTTGGTGCCCACTTAGCGGTGTTGATGCTACTTTCACCGAGAAGGAAACCACTGTGATCACTGTGACTTCTTGTTCCCACAACAGATGTTCCAGAACTGCCGTCCAAGCCACCAGAGGTGAAACCACTACTACTATTGGTGGCGAGGAATCTGTCATCACCACATGGCAACCAGTTGTTACGGGATCTGCTACCACCACCACCAGAAGAGAAACCACAATCATTACTGTTACTTCTTGCTCCGACCACAAGTGTGTTGAGACTGAAGTTCCAGCTACTGAAGGCACGACCAGCTATGTTTCTGAGGGCCAAACCATTATCTACACCACCTTGTACCCAGTTGCCTCTACCACCACTGCCCCAGGCGCCGGTGCTACCCCCGAGGTCCCAGGTGAAGGTGCTACTACAACCACAACTACCAGACGTCCAGGTGTTGGTGGCACCAGGGACACTGTTGGTGAAGGTCTGACTGCTACTGGTACTACCAGACGTCCAGGTGTCGGCGGTCCAGGTGCCCCAGGTTCCGGTTCTTCTAGTGAAGCTGGCCCAGGTGTTGGTGGTCCAGGTGGCCCAGGTGGTCCAGGCTCTTCTACTGAAACTACTGCTCCAGGTGGTCCAGGTGTCGGTGGTCCAGGCGGTCCAGGCTCTTCTACTGAGACGACTGCTCCAGGCGGTCCAGGTGTTGGCGGTCCAGGTGTTGGCGGTCCAGGCGGTCCAGGTTCTTCTACTGAAACTAATGCTCCAGGTGGCCCAGGTGTCGGTGGTCCAGGTGTTGGCGGTCCAGGCGAGAGTGGTGCCCCAAGTGTCAGCAGTACTAGAACCAGACGTCCAGGTGTCGGTGGTGGTAGACCCACTTCTTCTGCCTCGGAAAGCCTTGGTGGAGAGTCTAGTCCTACCGTTTCTTCGATTTTCAACGGTGCTGGTAAGATGGGTGCTTCCGTCCTTGCGGTGATTGCCCTCCCTCTTGCCTACTTGTTGTAAGGGATCTCATAGAATAACAAATTCAGGAATTTGTTCGTCCCTCTATTTTCGGGTTCTTTCGTGGCAACTTGTGCCTCAATGAATTCTTAGGCGTCTCATCTGCCTACAGAATATATGCCTAATAAAAAATTTTCCTATTCTGAACACATCCATCTCATGTACCTCATACATCTCATGCACCCTAGTGCAGCTCTGAAACGCGAGTGCATGGTAACAAGTCCCACACATTTGGCAACATACACACTCCAGGAGACTATAGACATAGTATTCTTGATTCCAAATACACTTCACATGAAAGATCAACATCTAAAACCCATCGTCGGGACTTCCCCGAGCCAAATACGGGGAAAACTTCGCTTCGGAGAAGGATCTGAGATATCCCGAGATCGGGCACTATATGCAGGCCAGCAGAGAATCGTGCGTCAATACGCTCGTATTCTGCTCTAGTTCGTTTCATATTGTTCCGTTCTGACTCGTTTTTGCATCTATCCATCGCCGCAGCGTCTGCTTTAGGAAGAAGCGCCCACTTCTTGGAAAACATGAAACTTCTAGATGAAACGTTTCATCTCAAGCTGCATATTCAGGCACACTGCGTCGAAAGATGAAAATTATAAAATAGAGATGATCCCAGCCCATCTTCTCTCTCTCCACCACCTCACCAGCCTACGATGCTTTTCATTCTTTTTCTCTTGGCCCTCTCGAGTGCCAAAGTAATTACTAGAACCAGAACTTTGACCACTCAAGGATACAAAACTTATACCTACTACAACTGTGGAACTCTCACCTGCTCCAAGACTGTCACGACGTCTACCTCCGAAGAAACGACTCCCTCAACAGTCATTTCAACGGAGCCTTCAGAAACTCCATCCACAACTTCATTGATCACTTCAGAAACTCTGACTGCTCCCACAGAAGATGAAGGAACTTCAAGCACGATTGTGACTTCATACTTTGATGGTTCAAGTGAAAGTGTCTATGTTACATACTGCGACAACATCAGCTCGACCATTGGGGTGGAAACAAACCCACCTGAAGAAGGTACCACAACTTCTTCTACTACTACTTCGTCTTCAGCAGTTCCATCTTCTTCAATGCCTGAGTCGTCATCCACTGTTGTGTCATCATCTAGTGTTGTGTCATCATCTAGTGTCGTCTCTTCCTCTGAGAGTTCCTCAATTGAGTCTTCTTCGTCTTTGACTTCATCCTTGGACCCGTCATCTTCGTTGGTTCCTTCCTCGTCTTTGACTTCCTCAATTGAGTCTTCATCTTCTGAGACTTCATCAGTGGTTCCCTCTTCGTCTGTGGTTTCATCATCATTTGTGGTTCCTTCCTCTTCGTTGGTCTCATCTTCCTCGGTTGTTCCATCTTCCTCAGTCGTTTCTTCATCTGTGGTCACATCTTCCTCTTTGGAACCTTCTTCATCCTCGACTTTGGCTTCCTCTTCGGTTTCTTCGTCGTCCTTGGTTCCATCGTCTTCGGTCTTGACTTCGTCTTCATCTTCGTTGGTGTCTTCCTCGTTGACTTCCTCGCTGGTTGTTTCATCTTCTGAGAGTTCTTCGGTTGTCTCTTCTGAGAGTTCTTCGGTTCCATCTTCTGTCGTGTCTTCGAGTCCATCTCCAGTGGTTCCATCTTCAAGTCCAGTGGCTCCATCATCGAGTCCATCTCCAGTGACTTCCAGTGAGACTCCAGTGGTTTCGTCTTCAAGCTCTTCGGTATATCATGAATCTTCTGTTGTGTCTTCGTCTTCATCCTTGGTGACTTCCTTTTTGGTGACTTCATCCTCATCTTCTGAATATCCGTCTTCATCTCAATCTTCAGTTGAATCCTCGAGCCCAAGTACCGTTGCTTCTTCCACTGAGTCCTCTAGTGAATCCTCAACCGTCCCACTGACTATTTGGAGCAGTTCGTTGGAAGCAGAACTGAGCACCTTTGAACCATCCATCCCATCCAGTCTGTCTTCTTCATCAAGTCTGTTTGAATCATCATCATCATTCTCCAGTCTTTCAAGCTCTGAATCCAGTGTGGTGACCTCGAGCTCAATTGTTCCTTCCAGCAGTGACTGTGGAAGTATGTCTAGTGGAGACCACCCAGGCCACTGTACATGCACCGACTCCCTTAGTGTGGAAACTTTGACTGGGTACACCACCACCACCACTACTGTTCCCACTACCGTGTTCACCACCACCTGCACGCTTCCTCACTTGACCACTGTTGTGAACTACACCATCACCGAGACCCAGACCTCCACCGATATCATCGTCACCTGTCCTTTGGAGGGAAGAAGCGATTCCGTCACTATCACTCATAAGCCAGTGACCTCCACTCCAACTTCCACCACAACCAGTTCCAGTTCCACCACAACCAGTTCTAGTTCCACAACTAGTTCCAGTTCCACCACTCCAAGTTCATCTCTGGAGGTGCAAACTTCTACTCCAGTGACATTGTCTTCTTCTACTTCAGTGACAGTGTCTTCTTCTACTCCAGTGACAGTGTCTTCTTCTACTCCAGTGACAGTGTCTTCTTCTACTCCAGTGACAGTGTCTTCTTCCACCCACGAGACCTCCACACACGAGTCACTGTCATCTTCATCCAGTGCCTCCAGTGTTCCAAGTTTGTCTTACCCCTCGTCTCTTGAGCCCAAGTACTCTTCGGTCCCAGACGTCTCCTCTTCAAGTCTGCCACTTTCATCCCCAGCTCCATCATCTGAGCCTTCATCATCATCTGAACCTTCATCTTCATCTGAGACTCCTACCACCTCAACTCCAGTTCCAGATGTTTCCTCCACTATTGTTTCTTCCCCAGTTGCTTCCTCCACTATTGTTACATATCCAGTTGTTCCAGAAGTTTCGTCTTCCACCATTGTTTCGTCTCCAGTTCCGGTTGCTTCATCGTCTGCACCAGTTGTTCCAGTTCCATCTACTGGTTCATCAGTTCCTCCCGCTTTGACCTCGGCTTCAGTTCCTTCAGCCTCGGTTTCCGCCTCGACAGGATCTGAGATTCCTGTATCGTCGGCCGAGTGTGCTTTCCACTGCGAAGAGTTCGACTTCGCTTGTTTCTCCGCCCACAAGGAATGTATCCGCACCCTCCCCCCAGTCTTTTTTTCCACGGTGCACAGGGAGGTTCAAACCTCATCAACACCCACCGCACCCCAAATCGAGACCACCAAATCTGCAACCACCAAAACTGAAACCACCCACACAACCGAAACTGAAAAATGCACCGAATGCACAAAGCCAGAAACAACAACTGAACCGGAATGTACTGACTGTGAGAAACCAAAGACAAGTGAATCACCTGAAGCTGAATGTACTGACTGTGAACAACCAACATTATCAACATCGACAACCGAGGCTGAATGCACTGACTGTGAACAACAAAAAACAACATCAGCATCAACGACATCAACATCAACAACTGAAGCTGGATGTACTGACTGTGAGAAGCCAGAAACAACAAGATCCTTGTCGACGACCTCTCTGACTATTGATACCACTTTGGTGACCAGTGCCTCTCTGGCCACCACCCTTTCCTTCCTGACCCTTTCTTCGCTGACCACTTCCTGGCAAGTAACCACGTTCCAAGGTGCTGCTTCCAAGCCACAGGTCTCGGTAGCGATCTTGCTCCTCTTGGCCTTCTTCTGATTGATATATAGATAATTGATCAACTTTTAATTTGTTAGTTCTTGTAGCCAATAATTGTTTGACATCAGGCATTAACCTTAGAAATAGTAAGTATATATGTATTGAGGATTGATAGTCAATTAGTCAACGATTGGTGGTAGTGACTTCTATGACAACTCTCAATGCCATATAACTTACAGATAATTTGACAAACCTTAATCAGTAATGACCAAGTGTAACTGAATTTTTGAAGTGGTGAAGCTAGAAATGAATCTAGGGAAACTGGTCCCAAAGGATAAATAGCACTCTCCAGAATATATCCACTAATATATTTCCAATCGCTGGTATACTCTGCTTGAATGTAATTATGACAAGTGCATGTTGCTTCAGAAAGGCACTGAATATAGCCCGAAATTATATTGTAGTTCACTTCTTCAGTTCCTCAGTGTAGATCAAACCGAAGTCTAGGTTAAGCTGATCTAGGAACAGGAATGATCTGATAGGTCTGAATATATGAGTAGTCCCCAATTTAAAAGACGGGTACAAATATCCCGGATATTAGTCGAAACTCAGGATTCTGACAATTAACATGGCAAATCCCAACAAAGTGGCTATTAAACTTCCAATATGAACTGTGACCAGAATGAAAGCCCACCAATCAAAATAAGATCAATGTTCAGTAATCCCATCACGAACTATTCCTCAGATCAGAAAAGTCTTAGACGCCCATATAAGCACATCAGCAGTTCAGAATAAAAAGAACCATATCAACGAATACCAAAAATTCTGTGATGTCCTTGTCATTTGATAATGTGCATTGGTCACATGCCTGGAGCTGCTCATGAACCCCTAAATACAGACATGTTTCAGGAGTGTTCACTCTCTCAACTCATTTTGAATTTCCGCTGAATGAGCTCCAGAGAATCACAGAACACACGTAGCTAGGGAAAGTAAAAAATGGCTGCTTTTTAGGGGTGTGCGAACGGGTCTCTTATATATTCGCGTGGTTGCAAAAGATGAAACCCCCCTTTCAAGCCGCATGCATGAACTGCGAATATATAAGAAGGCCGTCCCCCCCCTTTCCTCCATTGCACCCCAATTTTTTTCTCATCCAAGCTCTTGAGGGTTCTCAAAATCTTCAGAGCTCTCTACCAAAGAACAACCTCAATGACAATACTCAAATTCAAAGTTAAATACTATCACAGTTTGGTTTACGTTTTACCTTTCTAATACTAGATTTACTAGTCTATACAAGTGTACTGTGATACTAACTAGTCCAATCATCAAAATTACCAGTCTGAATTAATTGAGCAGTCTGCTTCAAGCTGTTTAGAAAACAGTGTGATAAACTCATTAGTGTGAGTGTGATTATGATTACTAGCTCAGAATATAGTGTACGGTTAATACTAACTAGTTCAGTACAGTGTGTTCTCAACACGGACCAGTCTATTCTTGCAATTCATCAGTCTACTTACAAAACGGAGTTCAATATGATTTACCAGACTAGCCAGAATAATTTTCGGTAAATTTACCGATCCAACTCAGTGCACAGTCAATACAGACTGTTCTATTTCAATCTTCCAGTCCGATTGAAATTACTAGTTCAATTACAATTACAATTACAATTACTAGTCCCATGGCCTAATTATATGATACCAACTGATCCAATACAGTGGCAGCTCTAGATTATACATACCTTAGTCAACACCTGTCTTACAGTGATACAGTGATACAGTGATACAATGGTATTGACACAGTACAGTGATAAATAATAGTGATACAGTGATGAGGGTCTAGTACACCTCCAAAATGTATCTGCCGTCTTCCTTCATATCCTCGACGACCTTGGCCACGTCACTGATCTCCTTGCCCTCCTTCCTGGCTGCGTTCTGCACAATGTCCTCCAAACAGGCCGTGATGTCGGGCACTGGCCATGTGGGGCCACATAAGTAGAACGATCCGTTCTTAGCAACAATGGCATCGGTCAACTCGTCGATGGAGCTGCGGATCTTGTCCTGGATATAGATCTTCTCAGGCTGGTCACGAGAGAAGGCTGCTCCAATATGGGTCAAGATACCCTGGGCCTTATAGGCCTCCCACAACTCACCATAAAGGTACTCCTCCTTCTTGTGTCTGGATCCCATGTACAAGTAGATCTCACCAATGGTGTGACCCTGTTGTTGTTGCCAGATCTTCTCCTCAATGAAGGCCTTGAATGGAGCCAATCCGGTACCCAAACCAGACATGACAATTGGTTGGATAGGGAGCTTGGGCAACTTCATCACCGAGGGCTTGACACTGACCACAAGCTCGTCACCGATCTTCAAATCCGAAACGTACTTGGAGCACTGGCCGTATCTGGTTCTGCCCTTGGAGTCCACCCAGTCCACCACCACAATCAACAAGTGCACTGCGTTGGGGTGCATCTTCTGGGACGAGGCAATGGAGTACTCTCTTCTCTTCAAAGGAGCAATGATCTTGACCAAGTCCACAAAATTGGGTCTGGCCGACTTGAAGTCCTCCAAGATATCGACATACGACGAGAAGTCCACCTCTTGTCTCTTCTTCAACTCCTCTGCTCCGGCTGGAGAGGCCAACTTCTCCAAGGCCTCTCTCTCCTTTTCGTCCTGGGCGTATGGTGCCAAAGACTCATAGAATCTCTTGGGGGGCTTACCCAAAAAGTCCACGTTTTCCAACAACGCCTGTCTGGCGGAGCGGATCTCCAAGAGGCTAGGGTCATTGGCGTTGGAAACTTCCACGAGTGAGTCTCCATCAACTCCATAGAACTTTAAGAAGTTCTCCACTTCCTCGGAGTTGTTGCGGCCATGAATACCCAAAGCTTCACCGATGTCGTAGGTGAGGCCCGTTCCAGTGACATCGAACTCGATATGGAAGATGTTTCTGTCGTACTCAGCGGGAGTCAATCTCTTGTTTTCTTGCACCTTGACCACGAAGTTCTTGACGGGCAAGTCGGGTCTTAACTCAGAATTTAAGCCGTATGCTTCTGGGAACGCAAGCTTAGTGGCTAAATCGCTTGGTGGAGCGTGATACGAGTCTTCGGTGGAGGGAGGTTCAATTCTAGGGTTGGCAAAGAAGGAAGTTTCCTTGGGGAAAATAGGTAACACCTTTTCTTCCTTTTCCTCCTCTTCATCCTTCTCCTCATCTTTCTCCTCCACCTTCTCATCGTTGGCCAACTCAGCCCATTCGGGGAAAACAGCCACTGGCTTGATGCCGTTCTTGTCATCAACGGTTGCAACGAACTTGTCCAAAACAGAAGCCAACAACTCAAAGTCGTTTCCATTTCCTTGCAACAACTTGTTGACAATGAACGAGCCCAACTCTGGCAAAGAAGCTCTCCAGAATGCAACCTGCGACAAGAAGTCAGCAGAGAAGCCCTTGGTGGAGTCACTCACAGAGTCGAGTTCCTCCACAATGGAGAAGTCAACCACAGACAACTTGAATTGGCCCTTGGCCAAAGCACGCTTGAAGTCAATAGGCAACTTCTCCACGAAATCTGCCTCCACGGAGTTGTTGATTTTCTTCTTGTTGACCAACAAAACAGTGGCATTGGGCTTGGCAGTAGCCAACACATCAAAGTGGTTCAATATGGACACATCCTCAACCAAAATCACATCTGCAGAATCCACGATGGTGGAACTCTTGGGGCCCTTCTTATCGGACGACACAATCAGTGCCTGGTAAACTCCTCCAGCTACCGAAGTATCATACTTGCTTCTGATACTCACGGCCTTGGAGTTGTCCAAGGAAAGAGAGAGGGCCAATTTTCCTGCAGTGGCCACAAGGTCACTATTGTCTCTGGCCCAAACCAAGTAAGAGCCCTCAGGAGACGTGTTTGCAGTGACCTGGGAAGGAACTTGGGCCACGTGTCTCAAGATAGACTCATCCAAAGCAACAAACTGGTTGAGAACCTTGAAAACAACAATAGGAGACCACACAAAGTCAGCAGGGAACGAAAAGTCTTCGATGGTCAAAGAGCCAAATCTTCCAGCAAGGAACAAGGCAGCGTTGACGTCAGCCTTCAAAGAGTCCGAGTTTTCAGGAGCCAACACCACCAACTTTCTGGTCGATGCAGGAACAGCAGCAACAAAGCGGGCCTGAGCAAAAGGAAATGGCACTCTCACCTTAAGCACACCCACGCGGGCAGAAGATCTCTTGATGATCTCAGAAACCTGGGTGGACTGGTGAGCTCCATGGACAACAAACACGGTTTCAGGCAGAGCATGGCCCTCGTACTCGAACGGAGCCAAGTTCGTTCCTGCAGCAGCGTTCAAGTTGGCAAAAGCCACGTCCAAGGCCTGGTCCACACTGGCAGGCTTGGCAGCACGTGAAGTGAGCAATTGCTGGTACAAGCGTCCAATGTCAGCAACAGACAAGACCGACTCGAATTGCTGGAAAGTACGGGTGAATTCCGGCCCGTCAAACAAGTGCACCGAAGGCAGAGCAGTCAAAGCAGCCAAGTAATGGTTGAGCACCACAGTGTACTGCAACTCAGCAGCCGTCACTGCAACTGGGGAAACCACAGGGTACCCCAAAGTCCTAGCAGCAGCAATAGGACCAGCATAGTTGGAGACCAAAGACAGAGAGGCCGAGTCAAAGTCCACGGCCGAAATGTTCAAGCTCAAGGCCACGTTCTGGGCCCCGGCAAGCGCAGGCTGCATGTAAGGCAAAGCATTTGCTCCCAAGACCACGGAAAGCGGCGAAGCATCTAAAACCTGGGGTCTTTTCTCTGCAAACCCTAACATGGTGTTTGCAGCACCAGACCGAGGCTGTAAGCGGTGGAAAAGAGGCACAGCACCCACAGCATTCTGTCTCTTGAATTGCTGAGCCCAGAGCTGCAAATCAGCATCCACCAAGTTGGCAGCACCCACGGTCTCATACGAGAAAATAGTGTCGGCCAACGAATACACCGCCTGACTGATCAAGGTCTGGACACTGGTGTAGACGGAGTTGTGCAACACATGAGGGTCAGCAGAGGCACCAAAAGGGCTGTTTCTTACTGAAACAGACTTGGTGGACTCGGGGATAGATGCCCTGCTCGAGGCATTACCGTTTCCACTGGCAGTTCCATTGGTGGTGGCGTGTGGAGACATGATGGTGGTAGGAAGAGAAGAAGAGCGAGCGAGGTTTTCAGTGCTGCTCATGGGAAGATGCAAGCGCACGTGAGAGTGCGAATGAATCTTATCGCGGGGTGTATGCAGGTTTTTGCAGCAAGTCACGTGCAACCGAGGTATCCAGAGACAAGAGCATAAAGATATAGATATATATATATATATATTCTGAGGAGTCTATAGAGATATGAAGCTATATACAGATATGTAATATATATGTAGAAGTACGCCAATAGATTGTGATAGATTCATAAGTAAATAGATTTAGAGAGAACTATAAAGAGATGGAGATATAGAGATATATCTGTAGAAAGAGACTAAGAGTTTTAGATTGAATAATGTGTAGCCATATGAACCAAGAGATAAAGCTACAGACATAGGGAGCCAGAAGTATATGACATACTATATCTCTATAGTACCGACTACAACTACTAATCACCGAATACAACTACTAAACCACCGAATACAACTACTAATCACCGAATACAACTACTGTTAGGTTCTTGGTACGTAAAGTACTATGTTCACTATGTTTACTATGTTTACTATGTTTACTATGTTTATTCGCCGATGATCCCTCAAAGGAGGAATATGAGGTGCTTATTTAACTATTCAAGAAAAGATGCGTGCTGGTAGCTGAGTGGTAGCTGACTCTGTTGAATGCCTTATACAAAGTATCAAGCAGAGAGGCTTTATAATACCTAGATAGCTAGAGCACTACCTATGGCGAATCTGACAGAATATGTGTGGAGAAAAGATATAGGGAGAGATAGAGATAATAGGTAAATAGGTAAATCTGGAGATCTGGAGATCTGGAGATCTGAAGAAGTACATAGGGTATAAATATATGGAGAGACATTATTACATTCGTGTTGGAACGTCTGGTACGTAGTAGTTAACAGGTAATCTGAGCAAATTAGATCGGAGAAACCAGTCCAGATAGAAGGGATCGGATAAACCGGCAGCTATTGAACTGGGAAAGTGAGCTTTCTTACCTGTATGGATAGTGTTCTGTTCTTTTTGGAGCTAACCATGAATAATAGATACAGAGAGAGATGGAGGGATGGAGAGATGGAGAGATAGAGAGATAGAGAGAGTAATATATAGAGAGTGATATATAGAGAGTGATATATAGAGAGTGATATAGAGAGTGATATATAGAGAGTGATAGAGAGAGTAATATATAGAGAGTGATAGAGAGAGGGATATATAGAGAGAGATATAGTAATAGAGGGATAGAGTTGTAGTTCGTGTCAGTTGCAGCTTACGCCATGTACTCTGTTTATTATGCTCATTCGCAAAAGGTTCCTCCAAGAAGGTATCTGTTTTTTCAATAACTTTTAAGGAGAGCCACGAAGTGGGTGCAAATTTGAGTACGAGAACAGTGATGAGATTAGATATTGCGCAATGGATAGGGGGACTTGGAACGACCATTAGGATTTTAGAGTGAGGGCTCAAAGAACCTCTATAGGTAGAGCACTACCTGATGGATCTAGCAACTACTGCCCTATAATTTAAACATATCTGCCCTGGACAGGTGGTTCCATGTTGTACTCAGTTCTACCATACAGTTTCATTGTACTCCTCTACTACTATACTGTACTGTACTACTATACTGTACTCTACTACTATACTCTCCTCTACTACTATACTGTACTCTACTACTATACTCTACTCTACTACTATACTCTACTCTACTACTATACTCTACTCTACTACTATACTGTACTCTACTACTATACTCTACCTACTACTATACTCTACTCTACTACTATACTCTACTCTACTACTATACTCTACTCTACTACTATACTCTACTCTACTACTATACTAAGATTTCAATGGCTTGAGGGCATTCAATTACCCAAAATATTAGTACGTGATAGTGGGTCATAGTAATTATGGTACGTCAATTGAGGGGTAGGCCACGAGTGGGCTCATTATAGTCACTGTTCCTGTGGTTATCAGTAGCAGGGTGTGAGTATGTTGGTAGTGTCTTGCTAGTTCGTGAAATTCCTAGTGAGGAGCCCTTATATACTTACCATACTACGTACTAATTTCTATTCTAGATCCCTACTTGTCTACTATATTCTTGTCTATACTATTTTCTTGTATACAAGATACTTGTCTACGTGTTGTTCTAGTGGGTAGTCTGGAATGATGGAAATAGAGATACTGCTTACTTCACAGTATTTTTTTATATTTCGCAGGGGTTATCTCCATCATCTTTTATGAGTCCACATTAGTTGGTGTAGTCTAATGTAGTCTTGATCTAGCGTTCTATCACTCTGTATTAATTCTCCAGCTCCTGTGGTCTTAACCAATCAATATCAAAAGGCCACGAGAATATTTCAAGACTAGCTTAAATAGAGTACTTCTTGATGAAAAAAAAAATACTGACGTATCTTTGGAATATAACGTACAGTTATAGATAGATTCAGATAAGAGCATACAATAATAGTATGAGATGGATGGGGTAGTGCAATGCCCTTAAATAGAAATGAGGCAACTCTAGATTTGAAACATCTTCTGAAACATCACCTAAGCATCACCCAAAACACGAACCGAAATATTTCCTGAAACATCACCGAAACCGTCCCGGTGGTTCCGGGAGCTGCCCGGTCGAGGGTCAAGTGCCTGCACGCGCGGTGTGGAACCTCGCACGCAATTTGTGGGGCCATGCACGAGCTCTATATATTTCACCACTTAGCACCACTTTCTTCCTGGCCATGTTTCTTCGTTTGGCTAGAACAACTCGCCATGTCCCAACTCGGAATCTGTGGACTCCAACACGGACCCTAGCTGCTCTGTCCAAAGTGCATGCCCAACCAAGCCACTCTCCCAGTCACAGCAATAATAGCACTAGTACTAGTGATAGTACTACTAATGGTAGTAATGACAATGGTGGTAAAAACAGTGGCGGTGGCGACAATGGCAATGGTAGCGGTGGCAATGGCAGTAATAGCGTCAGTGAAGGAAAAAAAAGTGGTGGCAAGGGCAATTTGTGGCTGCTTTTATATATCTTGGGCGGTGCTGCAGGAAGCTACTTTATACTGGACAATTTACGGCCACATGAAACGCGGGCCGAGAATCCCGATCGCTCCACCACGCCTCTTGATACATTAACCTCGCCCGTGTATGCAGATGAAACACAGTTTGAAATTGCAGCACAAAAGTTCCGAGCCATAGTGGGGGCCGATAATGTCCATTCCGAAGATACCGTGGTCAAGTCTCATGCAGACTCGTTCTTCTCCACCCACCACCCTCCCAATCCTGATAAACAAAAACCCTCTTTGGTGATTTATCCGGAAAACACCCAGCAAGTGTCGGAGATCTTGAAGGTGGCACACGAATACCGCGTGCCGGTGATTGCCAATTCGGGCCTTACATCTTTGGAGGGCCACAATATGCATACCCGGGGCCCTTACTCCATTTCTTTGGCTTTTGGCAACCTCAACAACGTCTTGCAGCTTAATGTGGATGATATGGATGCAGTGGTTCAGGCTGGTGTTGGATGGCAGGAATTGGACGAGTACTTGAAGGATTCCGAGGGGGCTCACCTTATGTTTGGGCCAGACCCCGGAATGGGTGCTGCCATTGCCGGCATGGTGGCCACTTCCGCTTCAGGAACTAATGCTTACAAATACGGAACCATGAAGGAGAACGTGGTCAATCTCACGGTTGTGTTGGCTGATGGCACTATAGTCAAGACGAAACAGCGTCCTCGGAAGTCGTCTGCTGGTTACGACTTGACCCGGCTTTTCATTGGGTCAGAGGGCACTTTGGGAGTGATCACGGAAATCACCGTGAAATTGCATCCACGGCCCAAAAACGAGTTGGTAGGTGTATTTTCCTTCCCCACCATTAGAGATGCTGCAGCCACTGCACTGCACATTATCACCCGGTCCGGCATCCACCCCAATGCCATTGAATTGCTTAACGAAACGACCGTTTCTTTTGTCAATGAAAGTGGGGCATCCGAGAAGAAGTTCTTGGAAAAACCCACGCTTCTTATTAAAGTCGGTGGGCCCAGTGTTTCTCTGATCGAGGAACAGCTCAAAACCATCAAGGACATTTCCAAACAGAACCATGCTCTTGCCACGGAGATCTCTTCCAGTGAAGAGGAAAATGTGGTGTTATGGGGAGCTAGACGTGCAGGACTCTGGTCGACGTTTGACTATGGAGCCAAGGTTCTTGAGGATAAAGACGATGTCCAGCTCTGGACCACGGATTTCGCCGTCCCGGTATCGAAAATGGCGGATTTGATTGACCAGACCAATGAGGACTTGAACAATCTGGGTTTTAAGGACCGCTTTGCTGTGATGGGACACGTGGGTGATGGTAACTGCCATTTCCTCTTGCTCTACAACTCCAAAGATTATGTCAAGACAAAGGAGGTTGTGGACCGTATGGTGGCGAGAACCATTGAACTCGAGGGCACGTGTACAGGAGAACATGGAGTTGGAGTGGGAAAGAGAACATACTTGGAGCCGGAACTCGGAGTCAGTGCGGTGGATTTGATGAGACACATTAAGTTCTCACTTGACCCCCGGGCCATTTTAAACCCAGATAAGGTGTTTAAGATCGATCCAAACGACCCGTTGGATGAATTGTTGGCCTCGGGGCACGTGATCGAGTCCGCCAAGTGTTGTTAAAAAAAAGATCAACTGAACACCTGGCTATTTATAGACCGTCAGAGTGTTAAAAGGTCTATTCAAACAATGATGACAATAATAATAGACCATGGGTGGTGGATGGTTGGGTATATCTAGAGTGGTGGATGTCAAGTGTACCATGACCCAACTATACCCAGCCATTCCTGATTTTCCACTAATGGCCGCAATAAGAAAGTCTATCATGAAGTCATGTATACTACTAGTTCTCTGGTTATGGTCTGAGCGGAGTCTTCATCTGAATGCCTATTCTTATATAGGTACGTCAGTATACTGAGACTAATAGCATCAGGTCTACACCTACTCATACCGATTTTATCAGAGACATCTTAGCCAGGATAAAATATGAATGTACTGGAAGGGGGTATATGTATGAGGAACATGCAGAAATGTATCTCCCCAGTCTATATAAGAGCAAGGGTTCCCTAGTTCAGCAGTCCCATTTTCCAAGTGACCATCTGGATTTAAACATGGAATAATGGCCCATATAGAAACGTTCTATATGCACTCATAGTTCGGACTGTTGAGCTGTAACTCTCCATTCAGAAGAGAGATTTCTCCACGTCTGACTCTTACTGTCACCATAGGTAATCAGCCATATCCCATGATTATAATCAAGTCAACATATATTCTACTGTAAATACAGTACCTGCAATAATCCACCAATACAGTAGAAGTGCCTACAATTGTCCATCAATAAATTCTACTACTTGCTACTAATGTATAGACTGATACTGATACTGATACTGATACTGATACTGATACACTGATAATCTGCTAGATTGAAAGAGTACTACGGTTATTGGCAGTAGTCTAGGTCAGAGGACATATCATCTATTTATTAGATTCAATCAGATCATATAGTACTGGTACCTCGTACAATGGTGACTGAGGGACGGAGTTATGGAATGGCCATTTTTAGGGTCAGACGGCGTGTCTAGTCTATGGTCTGGACTATGGTCTAGTCTTAGGTCCAGTGTATATTCTATAGTCTAGTGTATAGTCCAGTGAGTATAGTGTATAGTGTAGTGTAGTGTAGTGTAGTGTAGTGTAGTGTAGTGTATAGTGTGGTGTATAGTGTAGTGTAGTGTATAGTGTAGTGTAGTGTATAGTGTAGTGTGGTGTATAGTGTAGTGTAGTGTATAGTGTAGTGTAGTATATTCATGTAATACTAATTATGTTGGATTCAAGATGGGTGTAATAAAACCCATATGGGGATTGAGCCCACGTGCCCAGTTAATCGGGAACCCACGCTATTACGCCCTTTCTGGTCCACTGTTATTACGCCCTTTCTGGTCCACCGTTACTAAACCCCTTTGACTACCTTCCGGCAGACTACTTAATGGCGGGCGATTTCTCTTGCTGACAAATCTTCAACAAAATATAGTTTCCATTAGGTATTTCACGTGCTTACAAGAATCTAACAAATTACACCGTATACATTAAATCTCCTATATGTTAGATTCTTGCCTTGACGGTTCTAACACTATATATATTTTTTCTACCGATAATTGAATTTGGGATATATTTATTAATACGTCTTATGTAATAAAATTTACTCAACGTAATATTTTTCCTACATTTGTGCCATACATACTACTACAGTTATTAGGTTCTTTTATACATCTATGTTACTGATACTATGTTCGTTGATGGTTCCTTAAAGAGAGGAACCATAGCGGCTTATACAACTTTGAGAGAAACGTGGAAACTTCTATGAGAACAATGGTGAGGATTGTTATAGAATAGCTAGGATCGGATAGAGTAGGCTTGATTATGCCTCTATACGTAATGTCCTACCTATAGTGGATCTAACAATAGTAGCGTAGTACTAATATAAAGTACTCTGGTAATATTTCAAAAAACTCATTACGAAATACTGTATTCTGTGCCTGAACATCATCACCCAAGTAAACGGATTCGGTTTTTGCTTTATTGAATTTTTAATTTATTTTTGGTGGTGTCTTCTGTAGACTGGAGGTTGTAGGCGCATTCGTAAATGGGTGCGAAAAATGAATAATTATGTAGAAATTGAGAGACTGCGAGTGATGACACCAAAAATAATAAAAAAAAAACAAATTGTCAAAAAATTTTATACATCCCTGTACACCCCTAAATTAGTTATTTAGGTAGAATGATTTCCGAAACCTCTCTATTTCTTACTTTTGAGGTAATATCCACTGTATAACTAGAGATTAATGCAGACTTATGCTCTGGCTCTCGAAGCAACTGTCTAATACACCTACTAAATCTGAGTAATTGTCTAATATTATGATTTGTAGAAATAGATCAATTTGGATAGTGGCAATATCTCAGTATATAATAGTGTATAGAGTATCATAGTGTATAGAGTATCATAGTGTATAGAGTATCATAGTGTATAGAGTATCATAGTGTATAGAGTATCAT